>JASCZW010006433.1:0-95799 GCA_034211315.2 Aedes japonicus | reverse complement strand
ATCTTATGAATAAAAAGTTGAAAATTTTATTATCAGTATAAAAGGACCAACCTAGTCACCACCCAAATCAAAAGATAGATCTTATTTTTAAATTAAATCTCCAGAAGACATCATCTGTCTAAAGTTAATGGTTTTGAGTTATCGATTTTTGTCGCGAAATTTGTTCATTCCTACCATAGTGCAGTGTTGTGGTGCGTCTTAACCCAATTTTAGGGTGTATATTGAGCCATAAAACGTGCGTTTTACCCTGAAGCCGTCTTGGCATTATATTGGAAAAGGTGCTAAAATATCATGAAAAACTATCGCTTAGAATTGAAATCACATTTGATTTACAACGAAAACATCGTAATGCACCATACTCAATAACTTATTCCTATATTTCAGCTTCAATTACCTAGAAATTCACGATATTGCTTAAACGGTGCATTTTGTACCATCCTCCCCTATATCCTAATTTGAGTAAAATATGAAGGAAATGTATTATAAACTGCTCAGAAACCAGGAACCGATCCAAGTAAGCGCATCGACAAATCAAATTAGCGCTTCTACCTGGAATCATCGTCCCCGGCCGGAAAAGTTAATTTCCGTTCGTCGAAATCTATCGAAAATGCTGATTTCATCCCGGTTTCCCAGAGCCACCTAACCTAAAGGAAGCCGGTTTCCTTCCAACAATGTTATCTGCCAGTGACTGTTTCTATAACCTGAGGTTGTCGTTTTGTCGATATCGAAATAATAATAACAAAAAAAATACACCGGAGCAAGATAGCAGCTGCCAAATAAAAAGTCAACGGCGACTTCGATGGAATCGTTCTTGCTGTGTTTTGGCGGCCTTCCAGCCTCCTGTCAGTCGGTTGCTGCGTGGGTTGCCAGCGGGGATGAAATCGAACTTGAACTGCATCGCCCAACTGGAGCCCGATCAGTATCACAGAATATCGATTTCAACGGCTGGCTAGGGTCTCGAATCTGCCTTGCTGTGTGTCCATGCTGTGCGATTCAACTGGTTTCAAATTGCCTGACGACGACGACGAAGACACCCATCTAGTTTATGGAGGCGCCTGGTACAATGTGGGTGTGATGTGCAGCATGTGGCGGTTCATATCGTTTCGTTTGGTTGTGGATTTATGGAGGATTTGGGTGTTGGGTGGTGGTGAATTTTACGAGACTTTTCTGTCCGGGTTCAAGACAATCGTCTTCCAGATTGAGGATGTGTTTTATGTCACGCTTATTCCTCCAAAGGATTGTTGGTTATTGACAACCGTTGTGGATGAGAGAAAGACAAATTTCGTAGAATTGGCTACAACGGGAGGCCGGTTATAATGGGGTTTATGTAGGCATTTGGTTCCTATGGCGGAATTTATGCCGCCTTCTTCTACTCTTCTTCTCCTGACGGTTGATCGAATATGATGGAAAATTGATTGAACGAGGTTTTATCGGGGCTAGAGTAAATGGATTGTACACAAGGCTTAGATTCAGTACTAGATAGCTTCGCACGAACTTTTCTGTCCAATGTTTCGGTAAACGGAAACAATTTAGCATCGATAGTCTGCAATGGTGTGAGAGATTTCTGACACTCCTTTGGTGTGGGATGCAATGCTGAAAGCGCTGGCAGTTGTCCAAAGGATTTAAACTCTTCCGGAATAAATTTGCAACGAGTTTGTTTTCCGTTTCCGAGAATGGTTTTATGTTTGGCCAGCTGATCCGGAATAAAATTAACATCTGCAGTGGAAGGGTCAGCTATTGGATGAATTGGCATGGGAGCTATGCAAATTTGGATATGTTCTGGCAATGGCATTGTTTTCTTAGAGTGGTAGCAAAACCAATTCGAGATTTCGACTTCTGGGGATCGTTTTCTGGTTGGATGGCAGTCCACTGCAAATTGCGAATCGTTGACTAATAAAGTGAGGTTTTGACACATGAGTAGGTGGTGAAAACGCATGCTTTGTCCAATCAAAAATATCAACCCAAACAAACTAAAGCCAAAAAAGTTTATTCATTTGGGATTTTTTTCTTTACATATTTCCACAAAAACTGGGTAAAAGGTGATGGATCTACTCCCATTATCACGACAATGCACCACAGTTCCATTCCAAACGAACTTCTAAACAGACACTTGAACTTCAGGTCCTTTCTCCCACCCCTTAACCTTGATTTTCTTCCGCCCATCACCTACACTATTCTCACACAAACGTAAATGAATGAAACCGTCAGCAGCGTTCCACAATTCCAGCCTAATGAGTGTGAAGGTAGGTGGAGAGATGCCAATGCGGAAGTACACTTCCGCCTTTCTTGCGCTCTATTTAACCTCTACAATGATGGTGCAGAAAACTCATCATTTACGTCGAGGAACTTACTGCTCCTCTTGGGTATTCGAGTAGAAAATGCGCAAGGTGACTAATACCGGTACTCGCATACTACTATAAAGCGAGAATCCGTTGTGACAAAAAAGCCTTTTCAGAAAACTTAAATGCCTGCTTAGCCGTCTCTATGTACAATAAAATTTTATGCGAGAGAAATTTCAACGGCAGAGCTGGAGAAAATATGGAAATGATATGAATTTCTGTTGTAGAAGGAGATGTTCGCTGATCACCATGATGATGAGCGAACATCTCCTTCTACTTCATGCTCGTTACTCCACGCACGGAGAATACATAACATAACAATTGAAGTATGAATTTTTGGTTATATGGATTAAAATCTAGAAATGGCTGATTGAAGACATCGTTTTAACGAATTTCAATTATTTTAGATCAATGATAATGCTTTGCATCCATTTTATGTTTTGCTTTCTTTTGAGACATTTGTTCAAGAGATCATGGAAATCATCGAACTTTCCGGTCCGTTTCTTTAAAGCAAGGTGGTTACTGCCGTTCTACGCATAACTGTCCCATGTTGCAAAAAGTTGAAGTTGAGAAAAAGCGTTTTATGTTTTGCATCACTCTTTAAATTCAGTCACACTGCATGATGTATTGATGGATCGTCGGCGATAGAATTTACGTTTTCAAATAGACATACCATCTGCATTATTGCTTATGCTCCTATCATGATTCTGATTATTTTTTAACACCATATCATCGTTAGAAACACAGTTCCTTCAAATGCAAATGGTGGCTTATATAGACAATTTAATGTCAATGTTTTCACGTCACAGTCATTGTTTAGGTTTGCATATAAGCCCCTTATCAATGCTGAGTGTCGAGTTGTTCCTACAAAGAATTTTGTAAACCTAAATCAATTTTTTTCTAAGATCTCTTTAGAAAAGTCGTAGTGGGACTTTTATGCCTAGAATTTCAACATGGGACAATCTAACTTGATGTTTTTTTGATACAAACTCAGAACAAAGTCTTTAAAAGTTACCAGATGGCACGAAATGCATCTACGGACTCATATTTTTACGAAATCCCTAAATTGAAATTTTTAATGGATTATCATAGATTGTTCTTTAAAAACATCAATTTGATTGATACAGAGATAAGTTACAGTAGTGCCATAAATTGTAGGATACAGTAGTAAAAAGTGAAAATTACGAAAACAAAGCTTGGTTCGAGCATCAGCTGTGAACGGTTGTGACGATGCTCTATTACGCACTATTTTCCAATCGGGTATGGCGCGTTTCGGTTTGTTTCGGTTATCTCTAATTCAGTAATACGAGTGAGCACAATAGAAAATTAACAACGCATCCCTCAAGCTTTAATAAAATTCACTTTGTTTTCCTAACGGAAAACCAACATCACACTTTGTGAGTGACTCTATAGTATCCTTATTATTGCTTTAAGTCGGTTCAAATCGGATTCCCAGCATTATAGAAAAATCTCCTTGTTTTTCCAATAAAACAAAGTTTAATGGTGGTAACTTTGTGTTTGGCCCCACAAGCATCCTTACTGTTGGTATAAATCAATTCATATCAGAATTCGGTACTAATATTTAAATATTTTACTAAACGATGCGTGAATTAAGCTTATCTTTACCAAAACCATGCGTAAACGCAACGACGATGCTGACGAAGTTTGATTGCTTGGTTCAGGACGATGAAACTTTTAAAAAAGAATTAAAATTCAGATTATAGATAAAACATAACAACGTTATGCAAAAAACAAGGAGGAAAGGAAAAAAAATTGAAAGATAAAGCATAGCAAAAAAACAATTACTACATCAAACATAAAATAAGGTGACACTGTTTAGCAAGAATCAAAAAAAATAAGCATAAACTAGAAAAAAGTGTACACTGGACCATACATAATAACGAATTTGAACCCTCCAAACATAATAATTAGAAATTACAAGAAGTACATATACCCAGAGTAATAAATAAATTTAGTCTACATATTTTGTTAAGTTTCCTTCGCTGTAAAGGAAGTACGGATGCAACCAAAATCCATGACAATCAAAAAAAAAAAAACAAACGAAATGCTTCAATAAAACAGATTTAACCTTTATAAGCTCAAATATTATTTTGAGAGACATTTAAAGTTAAAACGATTTCCTACACCGTCAATCATTTTCCATTATAGGAATGGGTTGACATGTGATCGTACATCCCAAGTAACAATTCCAGCCATATAGCACTCTTCCCGGTTGTCTTGATAAACCTACATGCAAAACTGTTTTGTTTACCAACATTTCCTTTATGCTTCTTGAAAGCCAAAATATGTCCAAAGTGGTCTGAAGACGGTTGTGAAAACAAGTTAATAAAATCCTTATAAGACCATAGAGATTTTGAAAATGTTCTAGTGAAAGATGTTATTATCACTTGAGAACCTTCATAAAACCTATTGGCTGCCGTGCAAACCAGCATACGGCCAAATGACCACAGCTGTCGAACTTTACTGTAATATCGTGATTGTTTTTTGTTGTTCTGCTCTGTTCGATTCTCTGCTTTTTGATGTATATAGTAAATAATGTCAAGGAAAAAAGTCCTAGTTTTGCGGGAAATTTCGTTTGATAGCAAAATATTCAAAACAAATTGAGTTTTTCCACAGCGTATGATGCTCCAAACCATATGTGCATGTAACTATGGTGAATATTGGTACGATGGTAGAGGAAAATGAATGCGCCTTGGAAGTTATGCGACTTCACAACAACAAAAACAAGATTAAAACAAAAATGTGCGATTAATTAATCATAAATTTCCTGAAAAATGATGGAATTCAATAAGGTATTCTAAGAGAATGCCAAAACCGGCCTTCGATTCTCAGTTCATATGCATTGCATTCAAAATTTGGTGCATTTATTTTTCCACATTTCAATTGTTTTTCAAATTTCAATATGGCGATTGGAAAATATCACAGTTTTGCCAAACAGCCAACTTATCTTCGCAATGACTACCTTAAAACTATTTGGTCATTTGGTGACTTCTCTAAACGCCAATTTGCCGTATAATGCAATAAATGGATGCAAAATGGTTCTAAAATCCTTTTCCAACTGACCATAATAGAATAATATGAATAAGTCCTTAAACGGCATTTAAAAACAGCATTTTGCGAGTTCATAAATTCGTAATAAAAACTTTGATAGGAGTAAAAGGAATTTGAAGAAACAAGGTTTGAAGATCGTTGTAAACAAGCTGTGTAGGTTTTCAGAAACCCGATTGAAATATTAAACCCACTGACACCTCTTGGTACCATAATAAAACGAAATTGATTCCTAGTGGCTTTCATATAAAATTAATAGCACTTTCGACACAATACATTGCATTGTTGCTAAGGTACAGTCGGGCACCTCAAGGATCTTTTGATCAATATTTGGGACAATATGCCTCATGAAACGGTGCGTCTCTGAGGGCGAAGCGTTTAAGAAACGGCTATGTATGGTCATAATAGAAAAAGGTGAGAGATTCGAGTTCAACATGTTATTTCTTGATACAGGCATATCAATATAAAGATTGGACTCAGAATAAAATGCGACACTTTGTTTTGGGTGTAACTTTTAATCGCGTCGGTAAAAAATAATGAAATTTTGGGTAATACTAGTGTATCGCGATCTGTCAGGTAGTTTTCAAGATGCATTCGAAACAAGAAGAGCAACGCCAGCAAATCTTGGGTGCGGTTATTGATAATCCTGGTCAGTCGCACAGATGGATCGGCAAAAGGCTTGGAAGAGCATCGAGCGGCGCGGCCCAGAGAAGGCGTGGAAGATAAGGCAGTACTTTAAGAATATCCCGAACCTTTCCACCCAAGACGTGGCCAAAAAGAAGGTCAATTCGTCGAAGTGGTTCGTCTAGCAGACCTTGAAGCGGGCTGGGCTACGTGTTTTTAAAGTCAGGAAGGCGCCAAACCGGACTGACATGCAAAACACGGTGGCCAAATTGCGTGCGCGGAAGCTGTACCGTGAGTGGTTGGTCAAGCCAGGCTGTCTCATTATGGACGATGAGACATATATCAATTCGGACACCAAACAAATCCCCGGCCTCGAGTTTTTTGTCGGTACGTCCCGCATAGAGGTTCCGGAAAAGTTCCGGAAGAGAAAGATGGACAAATTCGCGCAGTAGTACCTGTTGTGGCAGGCGATCTGCGAGTGCGGACGGTACATCAAGCCGTTCGTTACAACCGGCACCAAAAACGGGCGGATTTATCGAGCGGAATGCTTGCAGAAGCGCTTGCACTCCTTCCTCCGCTCTCACCGTGATCCCACGCTGTTCTGACCGGATCTCGCTTCGTGCCATTACGCAAAGCCTGTAATGGATTGGTACGAAGCAAGGGTGTTAATGTTGTCCCAAAGGAGGCGAATCCGCCAAATACACCAGAACTTTGTCCGATCGAAAAATTTTGGGCGATAATGAAGAAGAAGTTGAAAAAAAGCGGAAAAACATTCAAAACCGATGAAGCTTTGAAGAAAAACTGGGATAAATTATGCAAGGAAGATGGACAAAGCCTCGCCCAAGATCTCATGAGCAGTTTTAAGAGAAATATACGAGCATTCAGCTTGGGGGAGGAAATTCAATAAATAAGCATAGCTAATGTATAGTTATTTAATTCTTGAAAATTTGAGAAGTATCCGATAAAAAATGAATTTTTGGTGATCATTTTTGTGTGTCTTATTTTTTCCGAGTCCAGTCTTACTAAAGCTACTTGATCTTCATTGACGTTTTTTATCGATTATTGTGAACTATACCTCATTGAAGCAAATTAGTAAGGTCCTTGTATTGATTTGTATGAGCTCTAGATGAGCTCTCATTCATGGGAAATGTCCGATAGAAATCGAAAAAATAGAGTTGCTTTTTATCGAGGTGTGCATGTAACACAATGTTAGCTCCTAGGAAATAAAGCGTTTGTTGATTTCAAATCATTCATTTAAGATGAGTTTCAATGTGCTTTCATTTACTGACAAGCAACCGTTGCCACCCTGTGCATTAGTACTGATAATACTGATAATACTACCCTGTGTATTTATTAACTGACCCTGGTCGATATTAAGCCGCTTCTTACTCTTTTCCGATTGACTCATATGATCAATAATATTTTAAAAATTATTTTAATGGATATGTTGAATACACTAAAAAAAAACAGGAAGACGCTGAAGCAACCCACAGTGGCGACACAAGTTATGTGATTTTTTCAACAAGCGATTCTTTTAATATTAATATTTTTTTAGTGTGTTGGATTGAAGTTGTCTAAGTTCGAGATTACCATCAATGCAGCCGGGCTTTGCTGAACGGGTTTTAATCTTAAGATAATACAGATTGGAGCTTATCGCATTAACTTTCGTTGGGTGTCGGGATCAATATGATCCGCAATGGTTTTTCAAAATGATTTAACTTTTTTGAAAAAGTATCTAGAAGTTTGAATTTTCTTGATTTTTTGTGAATCATATAATGTTGCGCTTCTGCATCGAACCCAATTGTTTTCGACGTGTCTGAAGGGCAATTAAAAACAAGCTACAAATAATGTGTTTCGAGTCATATTGACCTGAATTTCAAATACACACTGCGAAAGGTTTATTTGACCAAATTTTATAGTCTTTGAGTCCCAATTTTCAATTTCAATTTGTTTGAATCCTAATTTTCAATTTTCAGTGAGTAATGCCTTCTTTGACCCGTTGGACTACAAGGAATCTGTACCGGAATTAGGCATGTTTTGCCACGATCCGTGAGGCGGTGACAGATACAAATTTGCATCGGAACATGCTTTCCGACGGCTCAAAGTTCATGGTTTTTCATGAGCAATATAATTTTAGCTTTTAAATGGACCAATGGCCATATTGGCAATTCCATGACAATCTGACTGCCTAAGGAGACCCCTTTAAAAGGGGCCTTTCGACGTCTTGAACTTAATGATTTTGCATGAATAATCTACTTCTAGTCATAAAAAAGACAAATGACCATATTGGCCATTCCGGGAAAATCCGGATACCCCGTCTCATTTATCCTTTAAAAGTGAAAGAACGTAATATTGTTTAGTACGAAGCATAAGGACCCAAAGATTAGTAACGAATCAGAGAAAAAACTGAGGATAATATAGTGTGTCTCGCAATAGGTGCCAATCTTGGTTTATTTCAGCTGGGTAATCTTAACAGCGGAATTGATTATACCCGTTTTGAGTGTGTTCTTTTGACAGCTTATTGCTGAAGATAAATTAGCGGTTTCGTTTGTTTATATTTATCAGCTACTATGGAAGCCAACAAGTTTTAAAATAACATTAGCTAAAGCTAAGACCGTGTCAGATATTCAAGAGCCTTAAGCAGTTCGGAGTGCAAATGTGTGATGGAGCGAATAAGACGTAATCCGGCCGTATCTGGCCGTAAATTGAGCAAACAATTTCAAATGTCCACTGCTTTAATGAATAGGCTCCTCAGACATGATCTGGAATGCAAACCGTGCAAAAAACAAGCCAGGGTCATATTATATCGAGTAGGTTTAGAAGAACCATCTGCTTCCTCATGCTTCAACGCTGTATGGAATTAACACCATATTGTCTCCAACAGGACTCAGCACCAGCTCACAAAGCAAAGAAGACACAAGCGTGGTGCGCGAAAAATATGCCCAATTTTATCGCAAGCTAAGACTGGCCTGCTTCTTCACCGGATCTCAACCCACTTTACAACTTTGTTTGGGGTTATTTGCTTCAACATATAGGCCCTATGAAATGACTTACTTTAGATCGATTCAAGAAACATTTGGTCGATATTTGGGACCAAATTCCTCAGGAAATCGTGCGTGCCAGCTGCGATGAGTTTACAAAGCGTTTGCAGAAAGTTTTCAAGGAAAAGGCCAAGAGATTCGAATTGAGTAATTATGGTTTATTTCTATAACAAATATCTTTCAAATGAAAAATAAATACTATGATTTGGTTGATTTGATTTGCTGTAATCCCATTTTGTTTTAGTGGCACATACTGTGAGACACCCTGTACATTACTACAACTTTAGAAAGGGTGCGATGGACACTGTTGATCGATGGATTGCTTGGATGGATACTGTTGATCGATGGATATTCTGTGAAGAGAGCCACATGGAACTGGATGACCGTCAATATCTGTCCTTAGTAGCACACTTGTTGCCATTTTGATTGAGATAACAGGAATGTGACTTGTTTTAGTCATAATCAAGTTTCTGCAAATAATTTTGACCTAAGTGTTCTACTTGGGGTAACGTTATTTACTTGATCATCAATGATTCATCAATGCTGAATGGTGCAACCAAACGCATATAAAATAATTTTCATGCAAAATCTTGGTTCACAATTGGTTTCCGCAGAAATTCGATGTTGAAAACGATTGCCACAATCATCTGCTGCTATTCAAGCCATTCGTAATCTTCGGTTTGGTGTTAGTCAAACTACACTAACATCTTCGAGGTCTGCAGAAGCAAGAGGAGACAGGCGATCTTATTGCTCGATTGCAGTAAATCGGACTCCAAGTATTTGACTCAGTGCGTGAAATGCACAAAGGTTAGTTGAAAAACACATTCCTAAACACGGTGCGTAAGCTGCTCATTCAAATAACAAGTATTCTGCTATTTTTAACTTGCGTTTGTTTTATTGTTTTAAAGGAAATAAGAATTCATTTTTTGTTATTTTTTTAATAGCTTGGAATACACATTGACTTTAATTAATCAACAATAACTCAAGATATTTCATTTCATATAAAACCGCCAATCCATACAGCAAATTTTTGAACCACAATTACTGGCTGAAAGGCATATTTCGACGAAAATATCCATTCGTCCCCTCTTAAACGATATGGTCATTGGTCCATTTCAAGTCTAGAAGTAAACTAATCAACAAAAATCGTAAAAATTGAGCCGTCTTATAGCAAGTTTTGGGGCATCCAGATTGTTCCGGAATGAGCAATATGGTCATTAGTCCATTTCAAGGCTAGAAGTAGACTACTCATGAAAAATCATTAAGTTTGAGCCATCGAAAAGAATGTTCCTATGAAATATTGTATCTATCACCACCTCACGGGTCGTGGCAAAACATGCCTTATTCTGGCAAAAATTACTTGTGGCCAATTGTGTCAATAAAAGCAGTACTCACCAGAATCTGAAAACTGGGACTTTAATAAGCATTTTGCCTGCAATGGCTATAAACTTTGGTTAGATAACCTTTCCACAATGTGAGTTTGAAATCCAGGTCAATGTGACCCGAAACACCTCATTCGTCACATATTGTGAACAACCAAGGAAGGTTTAAGTTCGACTTGAGTTTTATTTCCACTTTAATGTCTCTTCTAAAACTCTTATGATTTGTGTTTACAAGGAATTTACGTTTACATTGAGCATCGGGGGTTGCACTAAATTGTCAGTTATAAAAATAAACAAATTGATGATTAGGGGTCTCGCAGGTCAAAAGTATGTAATTACAACATTTTACGCTGATACACCTATAAGAATGAAACCTAAACAAATGTTCGAAAAAACAAATCTCAT
The DNA here is from genome assembly GCA_034211315.2 of Aedes japonicus. Taxonomy (NCBI): domain Eukaryota; kingdom Metazoa; phylum Arthropoda; class Insecta; order Diptera; family Culicidae; genus Aedes; species Aedes japonicus. The sequence continues at coordinate 84,939 of JASCZW010006433.1, read as the reverse complement.
TTCTGTCATCATACACGCTCGGTAACACATTAATATTTGAAAAACAAACACATCACAATAGCAATAAGTTAGCAATAACAGAACATGAACTGACACAAACAGTAGGCTAGGTGTACCGCGGTCAAGCGCTTAGTAGCCTATGGGAACGATTGAAACAACTGACGGAACAAAAACAGGGTGACAACAAAAACACTGAGAGTTTTAAGCTGGCAACTTTGAAAGGAGGAAATTGTCGACAAACACAGGAAAAACAGCGAATCATAGGTGGACGCTCACATTTGGACGGAAGAAGCAAGTCGGTCGGTACACCTTCGGGGGGTTTGGGGGGCGGGGGTTGTCAACACAGGATTACGCTTCGCGTTGTTCGTTGCGGTTTTGCAGCGTCGCTCGTTGCTGGAAGTTTTGGTGGTTTTCAGCGGGAAGGTTGGTGAAGGCACTTTGCGGGGTATGTGGCGTGGACGGCGTGACACATACAGAAAAAGAGATACTTAACAGCATGGATTGAGCTTGAAACGGATAACTTGTGAAGGCACGGGGGTGATTGTGTTTGGGGGGGATGTGATGCTTAGAAGAGAGAAAAAAAATTAAACTTCAGTCCAGTACCTTGCCGCTGCCACCGCCACCGGCGTCGCGGTTCGTGCTCGGAAGAAGAAACTTTATCTTTCGCCCAACTTCCATCGTCGCCTGCATGTTCTGCTGCTGGAGTTTTTGCGTTTGTGTGTGTGTGGTAGAATTTACGATTGGTCTGCGCTACTTTTTCCTCCGAACGATTAAAGAGAAAACTTTCCACTTTGATTAGATTAGGAACTTTTTTCTTGGCGGATTGCTACACTAGGTATTGATGATGGTTGGCTACGAGTTACGCTTTTAGATAGATAGTAGTACACTAGAGGCGGTTTAGTAGTGGCAGTAGCGGAAGAAGAGATGATAGTGGTAGTAGTAGAAGGAGTCGAGCATTCACCTATGAATAGAAAAAAATACAAATGAAATGAGTAAATGAGTTTCAACAGTGCTAGAAGGACTTTGTGCTCTACGGCAGATTGATCAATTTGGATGTATGCATTGTTTGAAATTCACTGCAGTTTTGGATGCAAATTCAATAGATTGCAATTAACTAATTGTTTCAACAGATTTGTTCAACAAAAGTAGGATCGAGAAACGTAGGAGGTTGAAAGCTTTTCCCGCGAAAATAAGAAGCATAATGGTTATTCAGGCTTTCATCAGTTCCAATTATTTGGTTAAAATAGGCACTGTCATACAATTTAATACATGTGACATTCAAGAGCTTCTGGACGCCAACGATTGATTTTAAACAAAACAACAATTAAAACTCACAGTTTAACAAATATTTAATTAAAGGTTAATTCAAATATTTTAAACATGTTGCTTCGGGATTATTTTTATTTTGGGAACAATTATTTCAAAATAAAGTTTAAAGGAAAGCTTTTAAAACAAGCAATAAAATCCTGAGAGTAAATGAATCTGTGCATAATTCTCATGCATTTGAATAGCTAAGGTTGAATATAAATTGAAATAGGTTGTCCTCAAAAGCCAGGAATTGTTGGGTGCCAACAGACATTTATTTTTGTTTCGTTACTTCCCAACAATTAGTTGGCTTAATTCAATGATTTTCATCAATATTCTTAATATTTTCAAACTGCGTCTTATTTCAAAGTTCTGTTGGTAGTGAGACCTGATTGCCTATGCGGCCCATTAGAGTTGTACGAAAATTAAGTAGAACAGAAACAAAAGAAACGGATGCTACACGGAAAAAAATCCGTGCTCAGATCCTTGAACAGCAGTCATGAATTCGAGAGCAAGCTTAAATAAACGGTGAACTGAATCACGTATAAAAGGAAAAAAAAAAACCTTGTACCGTTAACCAGTTCACGGACCGTTTTCATTTCTGGGAGCGTTATTTTTTCTCTGTGCATCAGAGATGAAAATGTGACCTTGCGCAGTTTGTGAGAAGGTCCAGGCAGGCAGTTAATTATTTCAGAATGCTGATGTCGTATGATTATTGGATAGATGAATGGGAGGCTAATTTGTTCGGTTAATTATCACCGAACATGAAACCCGCCGATGAAGGTCAGGGGCACTATAGATGGATACATTTTTCATGACCTTCTTTCTTCTAATTTACCATTTCAAGCTTATTGCTTTCACATTTTGCTTATTGCTTGCTCTTTACTTTATGTTCTTATGTTTTTTTAATGACCACGGATTAGAATAAGATTATGCGATGATTTCTCTAGTTTTAAAAGAAGTTTATTCTGTGCAAGGCGTGTCCATTTCAATAAATTGGATGGAGGAATGGATTTCTGGCACTAGCAAATAACATGTATCACCGAAGGAAAGTTTCATTGAATTTCAGGTCTTCAGCGGCCATCGCCAAAACTACACTTACTAATTTAAAATTTTTATATAACATTCCATTAGAAACACACGTGCATAACAATGTTGAGGGCTGAACTCGGATTAAGGTTGCTTGTTGCTCAAGTGTACCATACTTCCAAGGTCTTGTTCCGATTTGTCTAACCTTCTTGCTTATTGAACACCTTCACATCTTGTTCCAAACGGGTTCAAGGCAAACACCATTTTTGCGAGATTGTTGGCATTTTTACAACATGTCCCGCCCATTTTAGCCGTAATAGCATTACACTTTGTGAGAAGCTTCAACCGCATCCTTACCGGTGGTTTAAATCAGTTAACAGAGGTTATTTGTACTATTGATAAAAATTGGTCCATATCGGAAATCGGTATATTGTGCAAATTGGTATCGTTTGCCGAAACAAACCAAGCTGCCAAACCAACCATTTTATCCAACATTCCAACGATTTCCCGTGAAAGTGCAGAGGTTCCAAGTAACATATCATAATTTGTTGCTGAAACTTGATTGTGACTTAATTCAGTCTCTTTGCAGTTACTTTGCCTAATTTGCAACAAGTGTGCAACTAGAGGTGTTATCTGTTCTCAATAAGTCTCACGTTAAAATATGTTTACCTTTTCCTTATATGACCACCATTCGGGTGGGCCTGACGCCAGAATTTCCAGTTAATCTCAAACATCATCCGATAGTACTCTATAAAATAACAATGGGGTAGCAATCGCACGTGTGATCAATTCTGCTGATGATCATGCTCAAATGATGTATCACGATGTGTATGATATCAAGAATATTGAGGGCTGTAAAGTAGTTCACCTGCCCGTGGTGCAGCTGTTTTCTGTACAGGAAAGAACATCTACAACCAGGCTCCTGAAGAACTAAGAGAGTGGGGTTCCCGAGTAGCAGACATATTACAGCAACTTAATTAAAACTAGAATAAGTAGCATTTAAGAAATCTCAACTCATTTGCAACAAATATGCAACTAAAGTTGAGGGTGATAAACCCTCCCGTACCTCCAGCCTTGCCCCCTCCCCTCAAAAACCACCTTTCGGTGGTTTGCGAGCATTGAGCACCCGCTATGTCTAACTACTAAGGACTTTAATTATTAGCTGGTCCCTCAGACCTGCTGTCCTCTGACCTGTCGCTGGCCATCACACATTAAACTTTGTCATACAACGTTTTCTAGAGCACAGGACCCAGGGTCAAACCTCGCGGAACTCCTGCGGTGACTTGCACACGTTCCTGACCCGCTTCTGTGTTGTAGATCAGTACCCGATTCTGGAAGTAGTTTCCTTGAATTCTGTACAGGTACCCAGGAACCCGAAAGCGTTGGAGTGAGTTAGCGATATTATCCCAACTGGCGCTATTAAACGCGTTTCTCTTGTCAAGGGTGCCATAGTAGCTCATTTGTTGCCATTCGGTTGAGGTAACATAAATATGACTTGCTAAGTCATAATCAAGTTACTACAACTAAACATGATCGTAGTGTGCTACTTGAGTGACCATTACGCTGTAACGGACTCCACGTTTCATACGCTGGATTGCCATCTCTGCCATTTCTTGGTGCGGACAGAATGGCATCCACCGTTGACGTGCCCTAGCGGAAGCCAAACTGGTTGTTCAACAGGCCCTTGTACCCTCCGTATACTTCGACAGCCTGTTGAGTATTACCCTCGAAAGCACCTTACCCGCCGTGTCCAACAGGCATATCGGTGGATCCGCCGTTGGATCGTCTGGTGCTTCCAGGCGAGTGTGCGACGCAACCATGCCGAGAAAGGTCAATCCTAGGGATGGAAGGTAACCGGTTTATTGGTGGACAGAGGCGATCACTATCCTCCGAAGAATCTGCCTTTAAGCTAGAAGGAAGATGCAATGAGCGCAGCCGAACTTCGAAAGAACGGAGCGACGCGTGGTGCTAGCCACCGCCAAGGTTGCACTTAAGAAAGAGATAAAGGCCAGTAGACGAGCCTGCTCTGAGGGACTGTGATCGAAAACCTATCGGGTGGTCATGGCTAAAATCAAGGGCATGACCGCTCCAACCGAGCTATCTACAGAGCTACTGCAGGTTGTCATTAGGGGACTCTTTCCAAGTCACAAACAAAGACCCTGGCTCCTATAACTGCAGAGTTGTCCCATGAAAATGGCATCGTAGATGAAGGGAGTAAGGCGACCGTTGTCGCTGCAGTAAACAAAGCGCCATAACCTGAAGGTATACCGAACCTGACCATCAACACGGCTATCTCACTGGCACTAGCAATATTGAGGGCGGTGATGCAAAGATGTTTGGAAGATGGTGTCTTCCCGGACGCCTGAAAACTCTAGACTCTAGTAAAGCTACCGAAGACAGGAAAGTCTCCAGGGGATCCATCGGCATATAGACATATGTATCTCTCTGTTTGATACAGGGGGTAAGGTGCTCGAGAGGGTAATTCTCAACACCTGACAAAATCAACAAAGTCGACGGTGGATGTCATTCTGTCCGTCACTAAGACGGCCGAAATGGCATTCCAGCACAAGAGGCGAGGGGTCTGCTACTGTGCAGTGGCCACCCTTGACGTGAGAAATGCGTTCAATAGCGCCAGTTGGGAGGCCATAGCCGACTCGCTCCACCGACTTCATGTTCATGTGTACCTGTACAAGATTCTGGGAAGTTAGCAGCCTTTCAGATTATCTTAGAGCACCAGGACAAATGACAAAACGACCAACGACAGGCTAGAGGAATCAACTAACCACTAACGCCCTATGAAGTTAAACTTATGCGAATGTTTAACGCACAATAGCCCCCTCCCCGAAGTAATAACGAAAGGTGGTTCGGAGGGGGAAGGGACCAAGGCTAGAGGACCAGGCTTCCTGAGGTCTTGAGGAGTCTGGATGCAGATTTTCCATCCCGTTGAAAAAAAAAATGCATCCAGGGCAAAAAAAAATGGCACCCTCGTCCAGACATCTCTGAATTACCACTCTGAACATTTCGGGACCTAGACAAATTGCCGTCTTAATAGCCAGCTTCGGTAAACCTTCTGGCCCTAGCGCACTGTTCTCCTTGATTGGCTTTCCTTTCACGGTGAGTTCATTCTCCATCATAGAATGGGACGAATGACCAAGAGGTTAAAGTCCCTTAACCAAAAAAAAAGATGAGCTCATTGTTCGTCACCGGCATCTCATCACCGGCCCCTACGGTGCCGTTGTCATTACCCACGTGATTGTGGATGTCCTGCGTGTTTTCCGATCATCCGTCCGCTGCTATGACAGCGTTATGCTTTGGAATACTGGAACGCTGGTCACGGGACAAACCTACGACGGTAAGAGGCCAAGGAATCGGGTCTTGGTTCAGAAAGAGTACCCCAATGATAAAAATACAGTAGCTCTGGTGAATGCTCGGTAAGAGTCACCACTTTCGTGGTTTTGCCAAGGGTCTGTATTGGTTTTCAATCCCAAGCGGTCCCACGACGTTCTGTTTGTTCTTGGGTCAGCGATCGCCAACGTCCGCCATTACGCAGATTGCCTCCCATGGCTTGACCTTCCTAGGCATGGTTGAGTTGCACACACGTGATAGTAGGGCACGGATCCTGGGCGTCGCTCATATTTCGTTCCCGCTCAAGCGACGCTTTATATACTTGTTTGTAGAAATGTGGTGGCATCGATCTGCGAGCGAATGAGGAGAGTGCTCTTCCCTCCGCATGCCACCTAGTATTGCGGATCGCTATTTTTGTAGCCATTGCGATTGAAGCTAGTTGCTTGAAATCTCAGGACAGGTACTCTTGACCAGGTCTACATTGAGCCTAGCCAGGATCTCAAACAGGATCTGGTCCCTAGAGATAGTAAGGCGACTTCCTCACTCCAGTGCCCACTATTGCCAAAGGGTTTCGGCCAGTAAACTCCATTGTTATGAGACCATTCGTTTGTGAAAACTGGCCAATCGACCATCTTGGTGGCGCGTAGTAGCTGCAATAAAGCACTTCATTCACCGCGCAGCACTCGTTTGAATTGAACATAACCTTCTGAACCGGGAAACTTCCACTGCAAGCATAATGTCGCCATATTGGACATATTCGCAACCTGATTGCCGTTACCAGCAAGGATGCGGTATGAGTCGTATAGCATGCTCATATCCGATGCCAACTCGTCAACTGCCGGATACAATAGTTGCTGACAGTGATTCAGGCTTAGTTGGGTTACGTGCACTGCGATTAGCTTCTAAGTTTACCCTTGTAAGCCGGGCATTTGAAGCCTTCCGTGATGTGCTTGTTGTTTTCCAGAACAACTCAGCCATGCTTTTCCCAGAACAACTCCCAGGTTTTCCAGAACAACTCAGCCATGCTTTTTGCTGTTTTAGGTCTAGTGGCCTTTACCTCCGCATCTTTTACACAGTGTGCTCTAGTTTTTGCATTCCCAGGATATGTATCCGCTCTCAAGGCATCGGAGGTTGGTGTACGCTTAGTGGGTAGACGGACTATCCCACTTTGAGCATAATCACTTTTAGGGTCGGGTTCGCTACGGGTGCTGCATGCCGTATTGTGGCCACTTGAGTCATGAGTGATCCCTATCCAATCCGTATGGCTGTTGTGGCCAACTCGACCCCACATTGAGTCTTGATGGCCATGGACATTTTGCTAGCCTCAGTGATCTCGTCAAGGTTCTTACACTGGAGAGTGACTTGTGTGACTAGGGTACGCATCTGCACACCTTCGGCCTAAGGCTTGTTCAGCCAGTTTAGTGGCACTCATGAGCTCGAGGATCATCTCGCCCGTGAGGGTAGGACGTATTTTCTGCAACTCGGCACCCAGATCCACTTTTAAGAGCTCCAAATACTTAAACTCTTCGGTCTTAACGATGAGGGCCTCGCGGCGGTTCCACTTTTGTTACACTTTTCGCTTGTCTTTTTCTTTTTGGGACCTATTTTTTTTTTGTGGTCCTCTGTCCAAGGGTTTTCTCATTCCCTTTTGGGGGTCATCATTTGATATCTTCTTTGTGTTGCTTTTCTCAGTACTAAGGCTGCCTTTGGCTTTGGTATCCTGTACAAAACGCCGGTATAGCCGTTGTTCACTACGGGCATGACACGTGGACAATGCTTGAGAAGGACTTGGGACTATATGGTGATCTTTGGTGGAGTGCAGGAGGACAGAGTCTGGAGGCGGAGGATGAATAATGAACTCGTTTCGAACCCAGTATTCTTCAGGTAGTCGAATATGGACGAATACGTGGGGCGGGATTTGGTGCGAGGATACCAGATAACTATCCTACGAAAAGGGGCACAAAGAGTAAGATCGTCAGATCAAGTGGACCAAAATATATTGAGTACAAGTTGCCCACGGGATTGGAGAGGAGCCGCCATGAATCAAGAACGCTGGAGGGATACTGTCTTTCAGGTTACGTCATAAATGACGTCATGTCAAGAAAATAGATTATAATCAAGAATATTGATCATTGTTATATTCATCAGGAAAACACATCATATTATGTCATGACTAGTTTTTTTTTTAAAAGAAACTAAAACCGTTGGTCCCGGCTCATGTGTTGATGATTGCGTTTTGTAGGGAGGAGTTGCCTACAGCGTTTGTTTGAGTAGTTGATTGTTGGTCGGTACTAAACCGACTCACATTTTGGTAAGGACGCCGTAAAAATACGTTCGCTCTCCGGCCCACGTGTATTGCCGGGACGAACTCCGGAGCTGGGAAGTGATGTGAAATCGGTCACTTGCGATTGAGGATGTGGTGTGACAGGCCTCTCTCATAACGCGCCACAGATCTGTCAGGGAAACTGTTGCCTGGGATGCTACCCTTTTCCATATGTTTCCTCGCCCGTCAGGATGCATACTGAGAATCTCTCTATAAAAATCCCGAGCCCATTTTTGCTTCTGTTTCAGTATCCGGTACAGTAAGAATTGGCATTGGCAGGGCCGTCATCCGTGAGAGCTGGGTTTGATCTAGTTCTAGACAAATAAACAATGACTTCTAGCGTGTTTTTCTGGGATTCGCTTGCGCCCACAAACAAAATAGAATCAGAAACAGATACAGGGAATTATTACCTTCCCGTCGGTAGTAGATATAGATGTTAGCAACCTGGAATTTCCAGGAAACATACATTTTAAGTCATTGTTTACAATTGTTACTCTCGACCTTTTGACGATTTCGTCTAGAATTGTTCTCAATACCATCCACACGGCAGCACAATTTGACTCAATTTTGAATCGGTTTTGACTCACTTTCGTAAAAAGTGGAGTCACTCACATATGAGTAAATGTGACTGGGATTGACAAATCTACATATCCAAATCATCGATCTGCTTTAAGTCGGTGTCTTAGATATGTCGACTTGTCAATCCCAATCACATTTACTCATATATAAATGACTCCACTTCTGACAAAAGTGAGTCAAAAACGATTCAAAATTGAGTTAAATTGTCCTGCCGTGCAATGCAGTTGCCGATCGTTAGTTCCACAACGACCCTTGCTGTGGTTCTGCCAAACAATAGGTTTCCGCATACACAAGTGGTTAAGGACACGACTCACGATAGAGAAAGACAAATTTCACGATTCTGCAAGTCTGACAACGCTGGATTTTCAACGTGAGTGTTTAAAATGATTTTCCTTCTCTCGGTTTCCTGTCTGTCACAATTTTTTTTTTTGGTTATCTGAACGAATCGTAACAAAACTTTTATCTCTGAAAGAAGAAAGGTATGCAAACAGTCTGTTGTCGAAATATTTAAAAAACCGACCACTAGGAGCGCTGTAAGAAATTGAGCAGTGCGTTCGGTTATCGTTATCGCTAGTTTGCAATGTCAAATTCAAACGCAAATAATAAACTTTATGCTAGTGATCCAGTTCCTGGTAGAAAATAATTTTATGAAATAATAAACTCTTAAAATCATTTTATTAGATTAACACATCACGAAAAAGTAACGAGGCATAGGCTCCATTAGCACGGAAGAGAAATCCATCGGCACCTCCTCAGAACAAACCAGTAAAGACACAATCAAAAACAGTTCAATTCAATGTTCGCCCGCAACATACTCGCAACCGAAAGCAATGTGATAAGCATCTTTCGGAAACGAGTATGGAAACAGCTTGTCCATTGTTCCACCATATGACTAACCCATATATTTATGTGGTGGTGAAGATGCGGGTTCTTCCAGTACGAGAAAGGACGACGATACGCAAAAAGGGGAAAGGGTAGCTATTTATGAACAAACCCAAGAAAACCAAGCCAGTCAAGTCAAGCTTTCCAAAAGCCAACATGTCACGGGCGATAAACGATAGTGAAACATCGCCTTTATGTGTGCACATCATAATGGAAATAACAACGCCAGTTCAGAGTTACGACATGGTTTTCGCTTGTTGTTGCTCCTCTGGCAAAAGCTACATGGGTGGGTAAAAAGAAACGAGAATGTGCGCGTATGTGTGTATGTTGGCTGCTTTCTCTGCCAAGATGTTGTTCGAAGCATTGGGAAGGAACACGCGCATCTCTAGGGATCTTGTTATATAACGGTGCCGAGGGACAAAGCTTCGAACAAGTAAGATTCAGCTATGACGAGGCAGGAGTAGCAGCGGCAGCAGCTAAAAGAGGCATAAGTCATGTTTCCCCCCATTCAGATATGGAAATTAATGTGTCGGATTAGCCTCTTAAGGATGATGATTGATTGGATGATGTGAAATTATAGGGCAAGAAAAATAGGATGATGATAATGCCTTTGTGTCGTTGGTGTATGAGAAGTCCTAAACTACTTATATTGCAGTTAGAGTGAGTTTATAGGTAGAGAGCTCCACAGTTGGGAATGGAGGGGGTGGAATTTGATTTCGAGGCTAATAATCAGGATCTGATCTGTTCCTGTGCAGTAAACCATAAAGCATATGTAACAACGCCTAATTATTTGGAAGGCCACATCGAGAGTGGACTCTGCTATAAGTAAAATGCCATTGTAGTAGGAAGAAATGAATGGCAACGATTGTTTAGTTGAAATTTTGTGATAGGTGATTAAATGTAATTTTTTCCATAATGACAAAATAAGGAGAAATGTGTGCTTCAAATGGTGAGTTGACAACCTGTTAATAGAGTACGACCCTCCTCCGGTGCCTACAAGTTATTATCGCACGCCTCCACAATGTCATTACAAAACAGTGCCAGTTGAGACAATGTGATGCTGGTTGGCGTAGCCAGGGCAATATTGTCAATTTGACAATAAATATTGTACTCTAAATCAATGCTACACTTTTTTTTGTGTATAACTTTTGATTGCATGGGTAAAATATGGTGAAATTTTGGGTCAAACTAGTTTCGCAAGTAATGTTTACATGTTCAAAATTGCGTCAAGTGATTGTCGAGATGGTTTCCAAACAAGAAGTTCTTAGATAAAAAAAAACTAGCGGTATGGGAAAATCCAGGCCAGTCCCACAGATGGATCGCAAAACAGCTGGAAATTGACAATTTAACCGTTTCTTGTGTGGTAAAATCCTTCAAGAAGACCCTGACGACCCAGCGGTGAGCTTACAGCGGAAGAAAAGCGAAGTCAACTGACCCAGTGAACGCAAGGTAGATGAAGGATCACTCTAAGCGCAATCCGAACCTTTCAATTCGGTAGGTGACCAAGAAGATCAATTCTTCCGTCTGGTTGGGTCAACAGATATAAATACGGTGGCCAAATCCCGCGCTAGTGTAGCCGAAATGCATCGTAATGGACGACGAGGACGAGGACGACAAGTCCTGCCTGGATGTTCCAGAGAAATTCCGGGAACAGAAAGTCGAAATTTTCCAAGAAGTACTTTGTGAGATAAGTGATCTATTGGTGCGGCAAATTCAGTAAGCCGTACATAACGAACGGCACCATCAATGTCCAAAACTAAAACGAAGAAAGCCTCCAGAAGTATCTGCTGCCCTTCCACCGATCCCACAAAGGTGAAACTCTGTTTTGACCGGATCTGGCATTGTGCCATTACGCAAAACCGGTGATGGAGTGGTATTAAGTCAACGATGTTGTTTTTGTGCCGAAGGAGGCAAATTTGCCAAACTTGCCAGAACTTCCTTGAACAAACCAACTTTGCCCAAAATAGGCGACACCTATGTGTTTTTCCCTAAGAGTTTCCAAAATATCCAACTTAAAATGAATTCTTGGTGATCAATTTTGTCTGTTGCATTGTTTTTCGAGTACAATTTTTAACAAAATGATGGGGTGCGACTGATGATACTGTACCTTGAAATCACATTAACAATCACATTTGATTATTTTTGGTGATTTATTTAATAATTTATGTTGCATCCCCTTTATCTTTAAAGCAATAAGACAAGGATTTAAGTCTTAACTTGTTTTTCAGAATTTGAGCTTAACATCGTAAAATGGCACTTATGGACTTCAATGACTATTTAATAAATGTCAGCTATTTCCACAGAAGACTGGTATACGTTTATTAACAGAACATTTTTGTTTAGTGGTGTTATGATTAGGTCATCATCATCATCAATCAGACTAATGCCGGCGTGGCCTCTGCTGTACACAGAAGTTGTCTCCATTCTATTCGGTCCATGGCTGTCACTCGCCAGCCTCGCTGTCTGCGGAGGGTCCGCAGGTCGCCTTCTACTTGATCGATCTTCCTTGCTCGTTGCGCGCCTCTGCTTCTTGTACCTGTCGGTTCGTTTTCGAGAACCATACACAAATCTGTCGTCCGGCATTCTTACGACATGCCCAGCCCATCGTAGCCGACCAGTTTGTGGTTCATTCGCCTCCTCCACGTTCCGTCTTCCATCTGCACTCCACCGTTGATGGTATGCAGCACCTTTCGTTCAAAGACTCCAAGGGCGCGTTGGTCCTCCACTAGCAATGTCCATGTTTCGTGGCCGAAGAGAAATACCGGTCTTATTAATGTCTTGTAGATGGTCAACTTTGTGGTTCGGCGAACTTTGTTCGATCTTAATGCGTCTTTGTATTTCTCTGCTGGTATCGTGATCGGCAGTCACCAATGAGCCCAGATACACGAATTCGTCTACTACCTCGAGTTCATCACCGTCAATCTGAACTCGTACTAGGAGACTAACATTGTCTTCTCGTGAGCCTCTTCCCTGCATGTATTTTGTTTTCAACGCATTAACCACAAGCCCAATCCTACCAGCTTCAAGTCTGATGTACGTTTCCGCCATCCTCTCAAAGTTACTTACTACGATATCAACGTTGTCGACGAAGGCAAATAGTTGGACAGACTTCCTGAAGACCGTGCCACTCGTGTCTATCCCAGCTCTTTGAATCACACCCTCCAGTGCAATGTTAAACAACAAACTCGAGAGCGTCCCTGATACTCAGACGACACACATCACTCGATCCATCGTTGCACAGTGGGAAAAAATGAACCCAAATTCCCAAGTAAGAGATGCCGCTGGTTTTTGAACCAAATCAAATGCATTCCTGAAGGGAAATGGGCTAATAAATCGATTGGCGCAGGTTTCGTGTTATGTACTGCACGGTAAATGGCTCGTTTTGCCCCAATTCACCCTAAATTGATGGTTTTTCTCCATTCTGCTCATATAGTTGCATATCATATTAAAAAACTTTACAGAGATAATTTCATGTCGTGTGTGGCCCGTTTTACCCAAACTCTTTCCTTTTATTTGATTTTTCTTGTAACTTTCCAAACAGCGGCAATCGTCACAAATTATTTTCGCTGGAAAAGTACAAACCCTACAAGATATCTGCGTAGAAGTAATTTGGAGTGACTTGCGTGTTTTTGGATCTTGCAGATAGCCCGTTTTGCCCCAATAGCCCTTCAGTTGATGGTTTTTCTTCATTCTGCTCATATATTTGCAATCTCCGCTATATATTTAAGTCATACATACATACATTTTACGCATATCACATTTAGAAACGTAACAGGGATAATTTAATGTTGTGCCTGACCCGTTTTACCCCAATTCTTCACATACACGGTTTATACACGGTTTTATTTTTACACGATTTGTTTTCGGCGATAACTTCAGAACGGAACAACTTTTCGACCTTGTTCGAATCACATTTTCCGTTTTGGGCAAAAATGAATAATGGCTGTTTTTCAAAAAATCACAATTTTGGGTATAAATGCTGAAAGTTTCCAAAAAATATTTTTTTGGCCATTGTATGAAAAGATAAAACATATAAACAGAATCGAAGTAATTTAAAATGTTTATGCATGTGAATTTATCAACGCTGTTTAGTCTTTTTTTACGCGCTTTCATAGTAAAAGTGGAACGTATCCCCCGTGTAAGAAAAAACCTCTGTGTATTTCAATAGAGTGCATTTTTTTATACTGCTAGATTCTTTCAAAATATCCACAGTCGCTGCAATATACCACATAAAACAAAACTGCGTTTGAAAAATTCACATAATAATCAACCGTATTTCAGTTGCTATAATAGGTGAAATGAAAATGTTATGTTATGTTTTCTCTTTTTCAGAACTAATCGATTTCTCACAAGAGTCCCAAGTAGCACACTATGATCATAATTAGCTGTAGTAACTTGATTATTACTTAGCAAGTCATATTTTTGTTATCTCAACTGAATGGCAACAAGTGTGCTACTAGGGGTCGAGTGGATTCACTTAGAGAGAATTATTATGTGTCATGCTCGTAACGTAGAAGGCTTTGAAAAATTCTCCTTGTTTCCCAATCACAATCGTTCTACTAATACGCTAAAAAAAGTTTTTTTAAATATTGTTTTTAAAAAAGTGAAAGTTTGAAAAATTGAAAAGAATTAAACAAAAAACTTGGTTTCACTTTGAAAAACGGATAGAAAAACGTGATAGATATACCTAGATGTTGTGAATGCTTATCAAGATTAGGGAACAGATAAAGAACATATAAATACTCTGTTTCGGGAATCAATTACGAATTTATTTGAGTACTGGTGCGTGGCTTAAACAGTTTTCTCGTCGATTGGAAAAAGCTCATGGCAAGAATCGGTTTTTCGTCCTTTACGACGAATGGCTCAATTCACCGATTGAGGTGAGTTTATATCACAGTGGTTATTGTTAATGTTGAGAAAATGTTTTTTATTACTCGAACACGCAAGACGAATTTCGTAAGGACGTCTATATTCTACAATACGACGTTAAAAAACCTCGATTATTGTCGACAGCACAAGTGTGGCGGCATTTGTAACCAAGAAGTGCAAGTGTACTGTACTCTTGAAAATAATGAATATTACGAGTGATGTAATCCATTTTCCACGTAAATACTTCGAGACTCAAAGATTAATATGACTCAATTGTATCACGGCATGTCACAAATTCAGATTCGTTCTCTTTCGTGATAGATTATAATATTTGAATTGGGGTAAAGCGGGTCAGACACAACATTAAATTATCCCTGTTACGTTTCTAAATGTGATATGCGTAAAATGTATGTATGTAGGACTCAAAATATATTGCGGAGATTGCAATGATATGAGCAGAATGAAGAAAAACCATCAACTGAAGGGCTATTGGGGTAAAACGGGCTATCTGCAAGATCCAAAAACACGCAAAGTCGCTCCAAATTACTTCTACGCAGATATCTTGTAGGGTTTGTACTTTTCCAGCGAACATAATTTGTGACGATTGCTGCTGTTCGGAAAGTAACAAGAAAAATCAAATAAAAGGAAAGAGTTTGGGTAAAACGGGCCACACACGACATGAAATTATCTCTGTAAAGTTCCTTAATATGATATCCGTAAACCATATGCATTTTCACTAAAAATAAATGGCGGAGATTGCAACTATATGAGCAGAATGGAGAAAAAACCATCAATTTAGGGTGAATTGGGGCAAAACGAGCCATTTACCGTACTCTACACAACACGATACTTGCGCCAATCGATTTATTAGCCCATTTCTCTTCAGGAATGCATTTGATTTGGTTCAAAAACCAGCGGCATCTCTTACTTGGGAATTTGGGTTCATTTTTTCCCACTGTGCGTTGTTTTGATCAACCGCGTCAGTTTTTTCGGAAATGCATATTCGTGCATGATTTACCATAGTTGGACTCGATCGATTGTATCATACGCTGATAATCGATAAAAAGATGATGTGTGGGCACGTTTTTGACTCACTTTCGTCATTAGTGGAGTCACTCAAATTTCAGTAAATGTAACTTCATGTTCGTTGAGAAAGTCGATGAATTCGATATTCTTGCTCTTTAGCGAACCTGGGTTCCAGTTGGCTATTTTGATGACTTCATGGTCCATTGAGAAACGCAATCATGGCTTGTATTTGTTCCGAACGGCATTTGCAGGATCGTTATTAGTATCGAATCATCGATCGCGCCGGAAACTGCACCAGAGTACGACGGTCCTGGAAGATAACTTTGAGATTGCTGGGTTACTGCAGCTGTGAACCGATGTTGAAGAGAAGGCTGACTGGGGACCGAACGGTTTGGGGCCACTTGGCGGTCTTGAGGACCTGAGGCGGACCAGGTTGTCGTTGACGGCTGGGTTGATTAATGGGTGACAAATTTCGGCAAATTTCAAAAAATTCTGACCGCTTTGGGCATTCTGCTGGTGGCTTTGGGTACCTCACCGCAGTTGGCACACACTGGGTCACCATCCGCTCACAGGAATCGAGTCCGTGACGTTTGCCGCAATCGACGCAGCGCTTCCCCATGTGGCAGTTTTTGGTGCCATACCCAAACATCAGCCAGTTTTGGCATTGAGTGACATCGCGGAGGATCGGTTGGTAGCGGTCCCACTTAACGACAATGTGGAACAAGGCTCGGATATTTTGCAGGTCCACGTCGAGTTCTTCTCGAAGTGAATCTAGCACAGTTGATCCTGATAGTTTCGAGAGGCGTCATGAAGATGCATTTTGTAAATTTGCACCGATTTGAGTCCAACGGATCTTAATGCATCGGCCAGTTCCCTCGTCTACTTCTCCGGAAGGCCTTGCAATATCACCTTGCATGGTTTGTGAGTTACCACTACTAAAATTGTATTTTATTTCTCATTTTTTGTCCTATATACTAAAATACAATTTCAATTGTTTAAGCCCAATGGGCTCTTCAGCTTTGTTTAAGTGTTTTACGCATTTGATGTGTGTTTAGTGTGTTTTATGATATTTTTTTTCTTCAGATCTGCCCTTGGGGCATTGTTTGTTAAAATATGGTTACCTACTTAAACTGAAACTGTAGCTACAATTTGAAAATCTTAGAAGTGGGGAACCAGGTTCCGGTTGATCTGGTGAGACGATGTCAGGCAGCGTGCCCTGTACCGATTGCTAGACTCACTAAAGCGATCATCGAGCATCTTTATCGCGGCCAGACGGTGGACCTCAGATGTTCTTGTCCTCGGAGGGGTGTTCAGGATCATCCTGAGAAACTTATTTTGAACACGCTGAAGCTTCAGGTGATGTGTTTTTGCGCAACTCTCCCAGATTGGCATGCCGTACTCGATGACTGGAAGTATGATTTGCTTGTAGACAGCAAGCTTGTTTTTAAGGGATAATGTAGACCTTCTGTTGGTCAATGGGTACAGTAGTTTTAACAGTACGATACACTTTGTCAAAGTTTAGTCAATCTGCTCCCTGAAAATAAGCTAGCTGTTTATAGTAACGCCAAGATAGATAGCTGATTGGGCCCATCCACCGTTGTGTTTTTTAGGCTAATTTTACAATCCGCAGGCAAGTCTGGGAGAATTGTAGTGTGGGAAAAGGATGACCTGGGTCTTCGCCGCGCTGATACAGATCTTCTATTCGGTGAAGTAATCTGACAGAAAATTTAGGATCCACTGCAGTTTTGTTGTAGGCTGCGGTTTCATCGGCGAACATCGACAGAGATCCATTTTCAGGGAGCGAGGGTATGTCCGAGGTGAATAGGTTGAACAAAATTGAACCTAGTATACTTCCCTGCGGAACACCGTCAGAGATCTCCTGTGTATCGGATACTGCACCTTGCATCGAAACACGAAATGTCCTGTCCAGCAAATAATGTTTATTTATCTTCACCTGGAAGATAGGAAGGTTGTATCGTTTTAGATTGTACACCAGACCATCATGCCACACGTTATCAAACGCTTTTTCGATATCGAAAAGTGCCATGGCGGATGATTTCACAGCAGACTTATTCCACCTGAGGATGTGGTGCGCTGTTGAGCGACCACGTCGAAATCCGAACTGCTCGTCGAGCAAGATGTTAAGCTCGTCGACAGACGAGAGAAGCCGACGGTTGATCGCTTCCTCGAACAGCTTGGATAATCTTGAGAGAAGGCTGATGGGCCTATAGATCTGAGAAGAGGAGGGATCTTTCCCAGGTTTCTGAATGGGATGACTTTGGCTGACTTCCAACACGAGGGGTAATATTCAAGTCGGAGGCGTTCGTTGGAATCCATCGCTCATGATGGTTATTGAAACCTTGCCAGAGCTCACAGTTTTACTAGACGCGTTGACAATACTTTCATATGACTAGATTTGGTTATAAAGAAGCATACTCAACTTAAAAGCATGAAGATGTGTTACTCGGGTGGTCTTCATATTCTTAGAGCCTTTGATATAAGTCAACAATTCGTCAGCTGAGATCTCCAACTCCTCTGTGAAGTCATTGGGGCTTATATGGATGTTGGTAATAAGCCAGCTATCGGCTGCTTCGTGTGGACTAACCATGTTTTGTCCGATATTGTGGGAGCTGACGAAGTGTTGACTTATCTTAGCAGCCTTTTCTGCAGGAGTTCGCAAGCGATCCTTAGAGCCATTGCTGCCTAGTGGGATCAATGTTGGAATGGGTCTTGGCTAAGTTTTCAATTTTTTTGTCAACTTCCAGAATGGTTTTGCAAAATCTGCCAGTTCGCTGGTTCAGAGTTGCTCACCTGATCAATCACCGGTACATGTTGCTCCTGGGCCTGGGAGATCACTCTTCAGTTGCCGATCGATGTCATCAGCTGATTCGAGGTGCGCATTGAAATCGACGATGTCGTCAATAAGTTGTCGGAACCTCTCCCATCTGGCACGTTGGTAGTTCAGTTTGGTGATTCGATGCCGGTTGACCGAGGACCCAACTTAGGCCACCACTGGATAGTGGTCCGAGATGGCGTACTATCGGCTGGGCGATGTTGTTCCCCATGTTGATGAGGAAGATGTCGATTGTCGAATGGACCTCGGATCTGCTCAACCGGGCCCATGACGGTGTAATGGCCCTCATCCAGGTCTTCCTGCAGAATTATTCCGTTCCGGTTGCGCCGGATGTTCCCCCAGGCTTCATGTTTCACATTTCGGTCACCGGCGATTATAAACTGCCCCTGCCTCCGAGTCAGCTTGCAAGTGTTGTTCCGTAAGATCGTGGTTGTTCCGTTAGCGGTGCTGGTTTGCTTGGGACAACAGGTCGCAATGATGGTGATAGGGCCGACGGCAGTTTCGACCTCGACTCCAATGGCTTCGATAGACTGCAGTTGAAAACTAGGAAGCAGATGGTAGTTGATGTTATAATGCAGGGCAATCGCAACTCCTCCTCAGCTACGAACAAGTCACAAAATCCGGTATCCTGGGATGAAAACGCTGTGTTCCGGCTTGAGATGTGTCTCGGTGACGATGGTGATGTCGATGACTTTCCTGTTAAGGAGGTCACCGTGCTCAATTGTTTTGTTCCGAATGGAACAAGCATTCCAATTAAGGATGCTGATGGAGCAATTATGATCGATATTTGAAAATAAATTTCATCGTCACGGATGTACCGGCTTTAAGCTGTTCCTCCTTTGAGCGGCAGGGAAAAAGCCACAGTTGGTGCACTTTGATGAGGCACCTTCATCCATTGGGGCACAATCCATGGTTGTGTACGCTCCGGCACACTTTCCACACCGGGATTTCATGTGGCAGTTTTGAGTCCCATGACCAAATGCTAGACATTTGCCGCACTGTGTCACGTCATTCTGCTTCGGGCGGTACCGGTCCACTCGATAACAATATTGAAGAGGGTCCGTATTTTCTTGAAATCCTTCATCGTAATGGAACCCTTCTCCAAGTGGACCAGATAAAGTTGGTCCCGATGGTTTCTTTGTTGCTGGCGCCTGATTGCGAACACCTTCAGAGGTTTCAATGCCACCGCTTGCAGATAGGCGAAAATTGATTCCGGATTTGTACTCTGAGAGGTCTCGTAACTTCACCTTCATTGGCTTGTTTCTGGGTACATCGTGAGTATAAAACTCATGTTGCTGGGCAATCAGGTGAGCGCCATGGCAATAGGACAAGCGGGAAAGTTTGCACACGCTTGCAGTGCTTCCCTTTGGCTTGGCATCGCTAACTAGCTGGCGATATAGCACTTGGGCCTCTCGTTGACTTTAATCTTCCAGCTGCTGACGTACCTCACGTACGCGGCCACCCCTTGTTGTTTTGTGGCATCCGACCACTCTTACACTGTCGTCCGAGTACTACGCCAGATGGCAGCCAGCTGGAAGTTGAGGGACGTCCGAGTTTGTACGGGATGGGGCCTAGGAGGCTATCTTGGGGCACACCGGCAGGGATCGTTTTGGACTCGGACAATGCTCCTGGAAAAAATATCCGGAATGTACGGTCGGTTAGATAGCTCCTTACCATCTTTGGCAGGTAGCTCGAGAAGTTCGCCTGTACAAGCTTGTGGATCAAGCCGCCGTCGTTTCACACGCTTTTTCCACTTCTAGGAGGCCGTGTTGGTGGAAAGTGCATTGTTGCAGTGGATGATATTTTCCACTCTTACCAGCTGGTGGACGGTAGAGTGACCCTGCCTGAAACTGAATTGCTCCGGTATTATTATGTGGTTCTCGTCTACGTGTAGCATCAGCCGCTGGAGGATGAGCCGCTCGAATGTTCTGTTGGACAGCCGATAGCAACGTGACAGCCCTGTAACTTGAAGGGGCAGTAGGGTCCTTACCAGGTTTCACGATAGGGATAACTTTCCCTATCTTCCAACTCGTTGGAAAATGGTTTAACTGGAAGCACCCGGTGAAGATTTTTGCCAGGAAGCGGAACGCCTTGCCGGAGAGTTTCTTCAGCACCAAGTTGAAGATGGCATCGTATCCGGGGGCTTTCATGTTTTCCCGCACCTTACTGCTGCGCAGACTTCGTTTTCTGTCACTTGACTGGCGTTGCTTGTGAGTTGTCGAGTGTAACGATCGATCTTCGTGTATTGTTTCCTCATTAGTACCTATCGGATGCAGGCTTCCAATGCGGCGTAGACGGCTTCCTCGAATAGACCGAGTTGATTGTCGATAGTATCCGGGTCATCAGGAAGACGAGAGTCTACCCGGCGACTGAAATCCACCCAGTTGATTCGGTGGTAATCCCGTCTCATCGATAGTGGAACTTCCGTTGCGCTACAGCTCAGTTCGCACACCACCGGGTAGTGGTCGGAGCTTACCTCGTGATGTGTGATTGTGATGTTTGACAGTGCCCATTCGGACAGAAAAACATCTAAGATGGATGTTCTCCCAGCTGGGGGTAGAAAGGTCTAATCGTCTGGGAAGTGGATAGCACACGTACCTGAGCTAAAGTGGTTAGCCAGAAGGTTGCCGTTTTCGTTGGCCGAATGATTTCTCCACAGGGCGTGGCGAGCATTGAGATCACCGGCCACTGTGAAGTGAGATCGGTTGATGGTAAGCTTCCCGACGTCTTCCACGAAGAGTTGTGAGGTGCCATCGCTGTCCACACACTGCCGAGGCATGTAAACGGCGAAGATCGTGATGTCTCCAAGGTGGGCGATGATTTTCACGCCGATGGCTTCAATGACGTTGGTCTTCGGGTGCGGTAGTATCTCGTACCGGATGCCTTTTCTGATGGCCGATACCACACCACCACCACTTGCGTTGGGACGATCCAGCCGGATGATGCTGTATTCCGGAAGCGATAAATTGATTTTCGGGCTTAGCCGGGTCTCCGAAATCACTCCCACGTCGATGTTTTGCTGGGAAAGGAAGTTTTCCTGCTCAATCTTTTTCGCCCTTACCGAGCGAGCATTCCAGTTGGATACACGGATGGTGCGGGGTTCAGTTGACTCTATACTTGCAAACCATATATCCTAGGACCTCCACCTGGTCCAATTTTGTCCTGCACCGCAGAAGTCTTCCACGGAATTCCGTAAAGATGGTCCACAGCTCGGCTGAGCTATAGAGCGCATCTTTAGGGGAATCGGTTGAAGCAGGGGCCACACCAGCTCTGACTCGAGGGTCGGTGCGTCTGTGTTGATTTATCCCGAGGTGGACTGTGGAGCCACGAACCATGGAATTCCGGCAGGTGCCGAACTGTTACGCAGCGCAGGGTAGTTTTCATCACTCAGGACAGGAGCTGGTGGGGTCTTGTTGGATTGCTTTCGGCCCTTCTGGTTAGACGAAGATTGTTGTCGCATTCGAAGAAACTCGGCTCGTTACGGGCAGCTACGGTCCGTTTGGCTGGAGAATCTTTCGAAGGGCACTCTTCAGATTCGTGGGTACCGCCGCAGTTGTTGCACCTTGTCCTAAGGTGACAGTTCCGGGTGCCGTGACCGTGGTACAGGTAACATTGTGAATTCACCCTTCCGTCGGATGACATGCACCGCTTTAGCATCAGGTCGTGTTCCTCCTTCAGACGATTGATGAGAATTTCGGGTGTCACCAGTGGAAGACCTCGTAGAACCACCCGGTTGGGTCGATCGGATGGCTTGTCATGCGTGTAGGACTCGAATCCCAGATCTTCGAGATACTTGCGCATTTTAATGTAGTCATCGGTGGTGGTGCTGTGGAACCTTGTGCCAAATCAAGTGATTTTGTACGTTAATCGAGCCTTGTAGGGATCCATTTCTGTGGCCAGCGTCGCGAAATCGAAGTTTTTCAACACCAGAGGCGGTTGCTTGGGTTTCCGATTACTTTACGGAGGGGAGGCAATCGGTTGGGATTCGTTAGCAAGCGCACGTCAGGCTTCTTCCGCTTGGCTTTTCTTGGGGTCGTGCTAGCCCCTTCTGGCGGCGTTTCGTCGGTTCCCATCCTCATGGAGAGAGCAGTGAGCGTAAAACTCGGAAAAGCGCTTTTTTATCATTAGAGCGAGCTAAACACGTCTAAACGTGTCGACTGATCGAACTGGTATGATGATGAGAAAGGCTCGAAGGTGTACCCTCCCAGACAACTAAAATGCACGTATATTGAAAGTTGTCTTTACGAAATACAAACATATATGTAAGTAAATAAATCGTACAGAATGCAAAGAATATGGCTTATACGTGCAAAAGTGGAGGCCATATACGTGCAAATTCAATTGTTTTCTTTAACGAGTTGATTTGATATTGTATGCGATTGAATTTGTAATAACAAATTCGAAATACACAGCTTTGCGATGTTTATCCGATGTAGTTTGTAACGCAGTACGATGAATAAATGACACATCGTATATAAGTCGAAGATTTGCACTGTTTACGATTTAACTTAAACATAACACGATAAAGGCCACAATTAATTGCGATGTTGACTGAAAATATAGGAATACACGATACTATTTGAACACTGTTATACGACTTGTGGTTGTCTGGGCTTTTACATCGTTCACTACTGCATATGAGACCTCCCTTGATCATATTTGAAATCTGTGATAGGAAAGTACTGTGCAGTAAATTTAAACTGCAATACAAAATAATAAGACATCACCTTTATTTCCATTATTTTCAATAGTTTAAAATTATTAACGGATAACGTTTGATTGTTTGATTATTGATACGCGGGAAAATATCCGATTTTCCGATGTTTCTAAGTATGTTTGTGTTTTACTGAAATAAACCACTCACACTTGTGAGTGGCCCCAACAGCATCCCTACTGTCGGTTTAAATCGGTCCTCAAACTCGATGTTCTTAACGTATTCTTGTATTCCATTGAAATAAACCACCCACACTTGTGAGCGGCCCCAACAGCATAATTACTGTTGGTTTAAATCGGTGCCAAAATTGAATAGCTTTAATGTGCATCTCTGTACAGAGAATAAATTGGGTTCACCAAAACGGATCCGGCTGCGAACCCAACCATTTTATCCAAAATCCCAGTGATTTCTCGTGGAGGTGTTCTCGGCTTCCAAGAAAGCGAGTATCACGTCAACATATTCCTACCCATTCCTTACTTGACCTGCATTCGGGCGAGGCCGGCGCCGGTATTGCCTTAATTTAAGATCACCAGTTTTTACACATTGAGGATGTATGCTAGTCCCAAGCATCATCTTTTGGTTCTTTGTGTAATAACAGCTGATCTGGCAATAACGGAGTAGCAACCTCGGGCGGTCAATCATGCTCATGCTCATTAACGGATAACGTTTGATTGTACCGATGTAAAGGTCTTGAAAATCTATTGAGCATGCATAAAGTAATAAGCGTTCATTTTGTAACAATATTGGGTGTTTTTTTGCATCAATTCGATATTTACAAGAAACGCCTCAATTGTACCATCAATAAGCTTCAAAATAACCTTTCTCCAGTGTTCTTGTTTTCACGTATTTGTTTCTTTAATATTAATTTTGAGAAAGCTACAATTATTTTGAAGTCCCTCATGAAGCCACAAATTGAATGCCATATTCTATTCCGACGTCAACGTCCTCCTTTATTCTTCATCTCTATACACGAGAATGCCCTCATTGACGCTAACCACCACGTTTCAAAAGATTTCAAATAGATAAGACAATATCATTCCTAAACCGAAAATTTTCTCAAGCCCTGCACAGAAAAGTAAACAAACCCCGAAAGCAAACTCCTTCATCTTACAAAAGTTCACCTTCACTACTCCCAGCCTTCTTTTCAAGGACTGAATCACCTCTTCAACAGCTGGAACGTGCTCAACAGGACGTTTTCACCGTAAGCAATTGCCAATTCCATGATCCCGAAGGTCATTCAAAGAACATCCGAAACAACTTGTTTAAAGCTGAGGCGCCACCTGCACTAAATCTACGACCACGACGACGAAGACGAAAACGACGACAACAGCGGCCATCCATAACACATCCTTGTCCGATTAATCCTGTGAACACCAATCCGTTACACTTCCTCGCAATTTCCCGCCCTTCCCGGGTTTCCAAAGGAGGTACACAAATAGGCTGGCTGGTTGGTTATACACACCAGCAAAACAACACTGCGGTCCAACCGGAGAAACGATCCAAATGGAAGGTGTTCAACCGTCTGACATCCGAGCGGAAAACTTATACCCACAAACAAAAGTGCTTTTCCATGAATCTTGCAGCAGTTCGCATGGAACGATAGCAAACCGACTGGAAGTGGGAGGAGCTTTTCCGACGGTCCACACTTTCCGGAGCACGTCTGCCCACTCTTTGAAGGCACGTAAAAGTGATTGAAGCGGAAAGTCCTCAGGCAATGATAAATGTATTGCTCGATGCGTTTCACTCCACTTGAACCCCCTCCCTCCCAAGGAGGACCATCTCGTCTTCGTTCAAAGAAGAATGCGTGCGAAACGGAAGGCAAGGCCCCCACTATTGTTGCGCTGGCGGAGAAAAGTTTTGCTGGTCACAATTTGAGACGGCACATGTAGGTAGGCCCGTTTTCCCATCGTGGTGGACATCCGGTGGCCCTGTTGTCAGTCACTCACTTTGAAAGAACGATAACGAGCTCCGATAGAGAAATGGCAGACCAGACCTCTGCCGACAAATGGGAGGCCTTCTAGTCGAAACGACTCATAATGGCGCATGAAAGTGGAAGATAATTGAATTTTCAGACACTGCTCGTGAACGACTCGTGCGGGGAGTTTGACATTGTATCTTCTTCCTTGTGTCGGGCGCAATTTGTGGTCTATGGAAAAACAATTTTGATTGGAAAAGTTACCCCTCAAGTTGTTTTTTTATTATTATTCCTTCTGCTTCCGAGAAAGTAGGTTGACTACTTTATGAGTCAATAAAATCGAAATACTTGAGCGATGCCGAGTGGATTTAGATAATTTACGTCAACGAGTTCTAGTTTTGGTCGCTTTTTGCAGTAGCAAAAAGAAATGTTGCAATACCACAACTCCGTCGATTTGGTGTTTCCTTGTTTTATGAAAGAAAATCAACTTCATTTCAGTGGGTTGCAATCGAGAAGGAAACGACACGAGTCTGAGGCAAAAAGTTGGCACCAGTTGGCAATGCTCCCACGCCATTGCAAAGCCAAACTCGTGCAGCCTTGGGTTTTGGGCAAGTCGACCAGCTCATTTCTGTTGCAACGAAAGAAGCACACAGCAGCTTCCGAGGAGCAGAAGAGCGCAATCCAAATAAAGTAAAAAGCAATTTTCTTCTTCATTGAGTTTCCGGCAGAAACATGACCTCAAATTGAGCAGAGCTTTTCAGCGTCTACATGATGCTGCTGCTGCTTGTGCAAGAATGTGGATGAGTTCGACTGAGAAACAACGGATGTGCATGGTGCGAGTAGCTGCATAGTTGGTGGGCGTGAAAATTTATTTACTTGCATCCGGCAGAATCAATTGGTGAGGATGGTGAATAGGGGCGAGTACCCAAGCAACCAAAAGTTCGGATAGAAGGGTGATTTTTGGCCTAATAAGTTTAACGAGGGATTGTGATTAGAGTGCTATGCATGTTTTATTAAAGCAAATAACCGAAATTTCAAGTTTCCTTCGATGTTTTAACTGCTCACTGCATGCTTACCAACTTTCTAAGTACAGTCGGGTACCGATCTTTTCGGTTAATTATGATCGTAAAAATCGCAAAGATCGATTTTCACTTATTGGGGGAAATGAGGTCTTTCTCAGTTGATTCAAGTGATAAACATTTACAGTCTTCATCAGAATTATTGTACGGCGTTGAGCCAACAAATCCGTTTCATTGAATTTCAGTTCCATTGAGAATTTCAACACTATAGACTGTTCCAGAAAGTATAAGCACACTTTCAAAATGACTAAAAGGTAATGTTTTTTTTTGAGTTTTAATAATTTTATTTGGCAAATCATATTTGTATTTGTGTTTTACATAATATTTTACTCTCGTTTAATCAAAATATTTAATCATAGCCAAGACTCCTAACTTTTCCGCGAACATGACCCATTAGCTTCTGCACAGTGGCACTTCCCACCATTTTGACTACTTTTGGCCAATCTTTTTTAAATTTTTGGATGTCGTCCGCTGGTTTTATGAGTTTTCGAAGCTTTGCTTTGGTTAAAGCCCAAAAAGTCGCGATTGGCCGTTCCTCCGGGCAGTTCAGCGGAGTCATGTCTTTCTGCACGAAACATACATTTTGACTTTTGTACCATTCTAAAGTGTCTTTTGCGTAATGACATGACGCCAAATCAGGCCAAAACACTACTTGACCTTCGTGCTGCCTGATCATCGGCAATAATCGCCTCTGGAGACATTACTTAACGTATTTATGAGTGTTCATCATCTCCGTTGTGATGTACGGACTAGATGTTTTACCAAACTCGCATATTGCCTGCCAAACCATAACCTTCTTACCGAATTTTCGGTAAAAAATTGCCCCATTTGTACACGATACTTTTTCGTTGTTCCGGAGTAAGACCGCGCATTTTGATGGCACTTTTTTGATGCTATGTCATTCAGGAATGTGCAAACAAAAGGACGCAGCCAAATTATGTTGAAATATTTCATTATATTCAAAATGACCGTTGAAATAAGATGTGCTTATACCTTCTGGAACAGTCGTTAGGGGCGCTTTACTTTCGAGTTACCAAATATGAGTGCTGTAACGCGTTGGGATAAGAGGTAATTGGTTTCATCCTAGGATATCACGAGAGCCTCACCAGTTAGGACATATCAGTCTCCAGTAAACTTGTCCTAGTGGCCAAGTCCTTCCAAGAGGTTGTCTTACAAGTTCAAAATTCGGTCATTAAACGGCGCTAGCGTGCATGTAATCTTCCGTAGAAATTGAGACCATGAACAACGAAACAGAAAAGATCGGTACCCGACTGTAAACTCTAAAGTTCACAAAAAGTACGTTTAAGCAGCTGAAGAGAATTCTATTCCGCTGCTTCAAGAAATTCAAAACAGCCCAGTTAAAAAATAAACAAAAATATCCTTATTAAGTGAAAACACTCAAAATTTTACAAGGTGTTGTTTAAATTGCTTGGATTTTGATCGAACTATAATTTAAAATTATGTTTTACCACCCGCATTGAACGCGAGTCTTCCTCGTTGACTCGTTGTTACCGAGATACGAACCACCATGTGGACAATATGGAATATCGGTTGATTATACCCTAAACTCTGATTTCATGAACAAGTGTTAGCTAAGGACCAACGCGCCTTTGGAGTCTTTGAACGGAAGGTGCTGCGTACGATCTACAGTGGAGTGCAGGTGGAAGACACAACGTGGAGGAGGCGAATGAACCACTAATTGCACCAGTTGCTAGGAAAACCTCTCATCGTACACATCGCAAAAATCGGTCGACTACGATGGGCTAAGCATGTCGTAAGAATGTCGGACGACAGCCCTGTGAAAATGGTTCATTTAAAAGTTCACGGAACAAACATTCAGTACTCAATCCTAACTCTGAAATTTCTAAACCATGTGAATAAGAAGCCTGTAAGCGAAAAGCGAAGCCAAAAGTCACTGTAAACGCTGATTGCTCATGACTCTCCTAGAGGTATCCCAAAAACAATTTTAGTTTTCTTCCAGCCGTATAGCACTTCTCCCGGCTTTGTTGATAAAACTACATTTAAAACTGTTTTGCCTACCAACACCTCCACTATGCATTTTTAAAGCCGAAATGTGTACAAACTGACCCACTCTATAGAAAGCACTATGGTACGCAAGAACAAATTTCGCGACCAAATTCGATTACTCGAAACCTTTTAACTATATACAGATGACGTCTTGGGAAAAAGTAATTTAAAAATTAAATCAATCTTTTGGTTTGAATGATGACTAGGGTGGTCCTTTTCTGTTCATAATAAAATTTTCAACTTTTTATCTTATGATTTAGAGGATTTTTAACTTCTTCAGAATTGTAGATATTTTAATTTAATGAAACTTTGCTGAAGAAATTTAACTTCTACCTCATCTACGTACGTAGATACGTTTTATAACAGTTTTTCTGACTTTCCTTAGGGTGGGACTAAATAAAACAGTTTTTTTTTTGCAATAACTGTTTGATTTCAATTTGAATTTGAAAACTTTGCAGAGATGTCTTTTAGGGTATAAAATGACGCATACTTTGAAGATACAAGTTAGTTGCTAGTAATTGTATAATAAAAGTTGTAGGGGTTGAAGTGTAAAAAAATACGTTTTTGCAAGATCTGTTCTTCCTTTATTTGCAAATATTTGAAAACACACAGTACGTAAACTGAAGGTACAAACTTCCATCTTCAAGATCTATGCAAAATTATTTGTCCCCTTTTGTCCCCTTTAGGAGAAAAACTCGTTTTAAAATTGGTAGTTTTGCATTTTGTTTGCTTCATTATCGATCAGCAGCATCAACAATTAACATCAAAAAGCGAAACAACGCGAGTTTTTTTTTATGAAAATGTTTATATTTTTATATAGGGTTTATATGCTAGTAATGGACCCCTTAGTAGAAGCTTTGAACATTTTCGATGTATTCCATAAGAATTTTATTAACTATTTGTACAACAATCCAACATTTGATGAACATAACTAGTCATTTACACAAAATTATAGTAAACTCTATTTTTGAGGCTAGGTTTTCCTGGTAAACATCGATAATTTGCGCTGATCATAATGTGCCTTTTTTGGACCCATTTGCATATTTTGGACCCGGGTCTATAATTCGCATTATAGACCCGGGTTCAAAATACGCATATCATCTAATTTGATTAAAATGATTGATCTGACGCTGCTAAACCAATTTGTTATCTCGTTGACAAATAGGGTGACTCATATATTTTGGACTTGTATATATTATAACCACCTTCAAATAGAAAACATTCTAAACGCATCCGATGTTTAACAACACCTGTGTTGAAATCTATCTAACTACAATCTAGGTATTAAATAAAAGTATTACAATCTGAGATGCAGTTCCTCGTATTTTCAGAGACGATAGGGGATGATATTTGAGGAAAAAGTTGTTCTACGCAGATCGTCAAATCTCATATTTTACGGAGTTGTTGAACTTTTATTTTTTTTTGGTACATGGTAGTCTTAAATTGGCTGTAACTCAAAATTATGTTATTTAGCAAGATTCTATTTGGACTGCCGATGCCAAACAATTGGCGTAACCGTAGCAGAGATGACTATCTGCTAACTCTTCTGAAAAAAAAAAACATTATTGTTTTCAGGAAGCCGTGTGGTACTGTTTTGAAAACATTTGAGCTATTACATTCTTCTCCTTGGACACCAAGCAGCGCGGTAATCAAGTGTGCTGTGCGTCCTGCGCAGACATTACCACGGTTGGGTTGAATGCAGGCACAACATGTTGCATTCAAATTTAAAAAAAAAACTAAGCAAGATAGAAAGTTTGTGTCAAAGAGAGAGATGTAGAACACGTTTAAAGCCATATTTTTGTTCTATCAACCACTGCTGTTTTTTTTTTTTTTTTTTTTTTTTTCTAAAAACATGAAAAAAACCTTAAAAAATGAGAAGTTTAAAACATGTTTATCCCTAAAACACTAAATTACAACAACTCAACATTTAAATGAAAATTTTAAGTAGAAAACTTTCTTAGCTTTCGAATGAAGGAAATATAATCTTGCTAAATATCATATTGAGTTACAGCCAATTTAAGACTAACACGTACCAAAAAAATAAAAGTTCAATAACTCCGTAAACTATGAGCTTTCTCCATATGCGTATAACTTTTTTTTTTCTTCAAATATCATCCCCTGTCGCCCCTGAATATATTGGCACTAAGGAACCGAACACCCTATATAATGTATTGTACAGCAAAGTGAACAAAATACATACATGACCAGAATATATACGTTCCCGTACACTGATAGAAAAGTAATGATAATATATTTGTGTCCGACACATAATTTTTTGCAATGTGATCAACAAATGATAGCTATGTTTAACCACTCATACTTCCTATGTGTACACAACACCACTTATACTTTTCATTTGTCAAATATGTGTTTCTCAGTGGGCTCTGTTTATGTGTGAACAAATCAGTTTTATGTGGCACTTCCCACGGATATGAACAAAGTTGGTTAAATTCGGTACATTTACCCTAGTTGAATAAGTTGTAACATGCGTGCGTATACAACAGTTTTTTATGTGGAATACAAAATAGACATACACACTCAGATTATTTTACAGAAATCTTTAAAATTTCACCGAAATTCGTCAAACTGCTGAACGATTCGCCGTAATCGATTTTACAGCATGTTCGGTAAAATTGTGTAACTGAAATCGGTAGTTTTTTGTAAAAAAATTGAAGTGTGTATAACAAATTATTTATTATTTCATTATTCAAGCATGTAAGGTCAACCATGAACATTTAGTCATATTTCGAAAATTCAACAATTCTTCAAAACACCGCCGGTCTGGCTGTTCTTCAAACGTGACAATTTCTGCTCCAATTTTGTGATCGTAGACAACTTCTTCAATTCTGCGTTCTTTATGCGTTCAGCTCGTTTTTCCTCAGATTTCGTGTTTTTCCTCAGATTGATTACTTCATTAGATGATGCTGCATACGAACCGTCACGATGCGGCTGGGAGAGATCATCCAGATTATCTGTATACACTATTTTCAATTCTTGAATATTTCTCATTCCTTATGAAATACGTTTCTACACAATTATTATAAAAAGAGGCGTACTAGGCAATAACTAAAAGCCTCTATAAAGGCAAAAGCACCTACATGAATTTTGTTCCAGTCTTCGACCTATAAAACAAAACTTGTAAGGTTTGTACAAATGGGTCGAAAGCGAGTGCTGGCCCTAATTGCCAACTCCAAAATGCCATCAAATTCATCCAATCTGATCACTTTGTATTGGAAGACTTTGCGTTGCGTTTGGTAGCCCTTGTTTGGTAGACACTGCGTTTGGTAGACCTCTCCTAGCTCTTCCAGACCAGCTTTTCCCGAGACAATACTTCACGGTAGAGCGTGGAATTTTATACTGCTTGCACGCCTGTTTTATCGGAACATGGTTTTCAATCTCTCGAATTCACTGTTGCACTTCAGATTCCGTGTAAGTATGGATTACGTTTATTAATTTTTCCCATTTTAATCAACAATTTCCACTTTAGACGGTGAGCATTAAATAAGTTCAGTTTGCTTACAAAAAGAAATGAGGGGATGGAAATAGGCAACAAAGCACTTCCAATCAGTCGCATAATGAACCCTCAAAGTTTATACATTTTTTTTACAATTTTTCAATGTTTTTATATCTGCATAGTAAAATTGAATATAGGTACTAAGTATTAACGTGTTGAAAATGCCATTTTATTATCTACAATTTATTTACATAATCAGTTTACTTTTTTCTCTCCTGTAACGAAAATTCTTACAAATCACTGTACCATGCAGTTCTCAGGTAAAAATAATTAATTATGATGTTATATGTGTGAAATTTGTGAGGAATCATATTCTCACCTTTGTTTTAGTGTTGATACTATGTGTTTTTACTGACAATGCTTAGGTTAAATACGATAATAACGAAAGAATTGCAAAAAATATGGCAGGGTGTCCATTATACGCATACAATCCCTAAATCCATCTCCGTTTATTTATTAGCATATGTACACTGTAAGTTAATTTTAGTTTATATTACAAAATCGAAAGTGATACTCACTAATCCATTCGTTGTTTTCAGCAACGAAACTGATTCGTTTATTATATGAAGATACATTAGTAATTAATTGCACGCGCAGCTGTCAAAAGCACGAAGCTTTTGTTGACACAGCAAGAACATTCGTACATTGTACGGAAAAAATGCAAAGAGCTACGAATATTTTGTCACAGATAAAAAAGAAACGTCTCATGAAGGACTGATAGATCTACTTTATCGACTCAAAATGTAATGACAAAAAAAGCGCAAGCACGTGGAATTTTCCAGCGTTTTTTTTATTGTTTCAGACATAGGGTTCGAACCTGAATATTTGGAAAATGCCGATTCTAAGGAGTGTATCGAAAAGTAGTTATAAACTTCCAAATAATAAAATAGGCATGAAAACATGGTTAAAATTAACATACTATTTCAGTTTATTATAGCTTAACATGTTTACAAAAGATCCAAACGGAAAAACTAGTCTTCATGTTCATTTCTGTAGAATGCCCGTACCTTTGATTTGACACCTGCCATCAAATTCT
This sequence comes from Aedes japonicus, assembly GCA_034211315.2. Taxonomy (NCBI): domain Eukaryota; kingdom Metazoa; phylum Arthropoda; class Insecta; order Diptera; family Culicidae; genus Aedes; species Aedes japonicus. The sequence continues at coordinate 52,441 of JASCZW010006433.1, read as the reverse complement.
GCACAGTGTGACCTTTGTGCACTTCCTGGATGCCGCTGCCCAATTTTTCTTAAAATCGGTCATGTTTTGGGGACACTGTACCATCCTTCTTAAATATACGCTTGACTATTGCCCAATAGCGTTCGATCGGTCGCAACTGGGGAAAGTTTGGTGGGTTGATGTCTTTTTCTACGAACTTGATGTTATTCTCCGTCAGCCACTGTAGAGTGGATTTGGCGTAATGTGCCGATGCCAAATCTGGCCAGAAGAGAGGAGGGGACTGGTGCTTTCTATACAATGGTAGCAACCTGTTCTTCAAACATTCCTTTTGATAAATCTCAGCATTTATAGTTCCTTTGTATAGAAAATTGAAGAACGCAAGCCACATGTGCAAATAGCTTGCCAAATGAGCACCTTCTGACCGAATTTCTCCATCGCAACAGTCGTATCTGCGGGTTGGCACACGTTCCCCAACAGATTTAGTATAAAACTGCGGCCCCGGTAGCGTTCTTGAATCTTCTTTAACGTATGTTTCGTCATCCATCAAAATGCACTGGTCGACATTGTCCAAAATGCAGCTGTACAGCTTTCGAGCCCTGGTTTTGGCACGAGACTTTTGTTCCGGAGTTTGTTTGGGCACTTTCTGCTTTTTGTACGTCTTCAAGTCATTCCTGCGCTTGATTCGTTGAATCATTCCTGATGCTGGTCCTGAACTTCTTGGCTAGATCGCGAGTAGAGGCAGATTTGTTCCGTTGAATATAATCCACAACTTTTTGGTCCAAATCGGGGTTGCTGGAGCCGGGTTTCCGGCCACTTCTTGGTAAATCCTTGAGGGAGCACTCCTTACCAAACTTTTCGATGATGCGTTTTACACTTGCCGGGTGAACATTTACTCTTTTTCGCAATCTGGTTGTGGTAACACCCTTTTCGGTGCACCAAGTGTGCAGAATTTTCTTTTAGTCTCAAATTCAATTCGCGACATTTTGAATACAACTTTATCAACGAAATGAATGAACCGAATAATCATTTTTGACATGTAAACAAAGCAAATGGCGCTTACACGCTAAAAATATATACAGTAGTTTATGCGTAATAACGCATCGAATGTTTATAACTACTTTTCGATACACTCCTTAAATCCGTATAGCTCATGACAGAGCTTTGATTTTTATTTTGGGATAGATAAATTATTTCCGCCCATACCAGCAGAAACACCATCGTGCATGAGTGAGGCTGGTCATCACGAAGTTCATTTTGTGCATTATACAAAAAGGTGTAATGATAGCATTTCACCAGATAAAAAGCATTATGAATGTTTCATACAATAAACGAGACATTTGTTCTATGTACAAAATCCATATTTACGAAACGCGTGGAAGCAACTCTACAAAAATAAATTTTCAGTGTATCACTGACAAACAGACATAACACATTGAACATTTTACACTACAAATCATCGTCACTAACACACCTGCGCCATCTGTTGAGCATACTGTGATGGATGATAAAGCTGAACAGATGGTGGTGGTGTGTTAACAATAATTGTAAGAAAATCGAGTATACACGCTATCTGTGGTGAAACTACCAACTAAGAAACATTTGAATTGACCGTTTTATGCGTAAACGATGAAAGTAACTGCAAGTGTTATCCCTGTTTATCTGTGTTGACCAATTCCCATTTGTTTGCTCATATTTATTTATTTACATCAATTACGCATTAAACTGCCAATTTAGATGTTTCTTAGTTAGTAGTATCGCCACTGGTAGGACTAATAGCCAATTTTCTAACGTTTGACATTAACACACTACTGCTATCTGTTCAGCTTAATCATAGATCACAGTGTGCTCAACGAATAGCGTTAGCTTTTTTTTAAATGACGATGATTTGTAGTGCAAAATTTTCAATGTGTTACGCCTGTTTGTCTGTGATAATAATGTTAATGAATAAACGGAGATGGATTAATATAAAAATATAAACATTTTCATAAAAAACTCGCGTTGTAACGCTATTTGATGATAATTGTTGATGCTGCTGATCGAAAATGATGCATTCAAAATGCAAAATTATCAATTTTAAAAAGAAGTTTTCTCCTAAAAGGGACAAAAGAGGACAAATAATTTTGCATAGATCTTGAAGATGGAAGTTTGTACTTTCAGTTCACGCAAAATCTTGCAAAAAGGTTTTTTTTATACTTCAACCCCTACAACTTTGTTTATACAATAACTAGCAACTAACTTGTATCTTCAAAATATGCGTCATTTTATACCCTAAAAGACATCTCTGCAAAGTTTTCAAATTCAAATTAAAATCAAACAGTTATTGCAAAAAAACTGTCTTTTCAGTCCCACCCTAAGGAAAGTCAGAAAAACTATTATAAAAGGTAAGTAGATGAGAAAGAAGTTAAATTTTTACAGCAAAGTTTCATCAAATTAAAATATCTACAATTCAGTAGAAGTAAAAAATTTTCTAAATCATAAGAAAAAAAAGTTGAAATTTTTATTATGAACAGAAAAGGAGCACCCTAGTCATCATTCAAAGCAAAAGATAGATCTATTTTTTTTTAAATTAAATCTTCCCAAGACATCATCTGTCTAAAGTTAAAGGGTTTCGAGTTATTGATTTTGGTCCCGAAATTTGTCCATTCGTACCATAGTGGACGGTTGTGAAAATAAATTTATAAAACCATTATAAGACCACGAAGATTTGGAAAATATTCGAGTGAAAGATGTTATGACCACTTGAGAACTTTCATAAAACCTATTGGCTACCATCAAAACCAGCATAGGTCCAAATGATCACAGCTGTCAAACTTCACTGTGATATCGTGGTTAGTTTTTGTTGTTCTGCTTTGTTCAATTCTCTGCTCTGCTGATTTATTTATCAGTAAATAATATCTTAGAAAAAGTTCTAGTGATGCGGGAATTTTCGTTTGGTAGCAAAATATCCATGCTCCAAATCATATGCGCATTTAATTTAAAGGTGAATATTGGCACGATAAGAGCTGAAAATTAATGCGCCTCGAAAATTATGCGAGTTTAAACAACAACAACAAAATTGAAACAATTGCATTCGATAAATTTATCATGATTTTTTTGAAAATTGATGGAATTCAATAAGGTTATATAAAAGAATGCCAAAATTGGTCTCCGATCTATAGCTAATCTGCATTACATTTTGAACAAGGTGTATTTATATTTCCACATTTCAATGATTTTTTATATTTCAATATGGCGATTGGAAGAAATCACATTTTTTTCAAAAAAGCCCAATTTATTTTCGCAATGGCTACGATAAAACTATTTAGTCAATTTGTGACTTCCATCAATGACCAATTTGCCGTTTAATGCATTTACAAGAGACAAAACGGTTTTAAAATGCTTTTTCAATTGACCATAAGAAGATAAAATGAATGAATCCAAAAAAGGCATTTCAGAACAGCATTTTATGAGTTCACAAAGTCAAATAAACCTTTGATAGGAGTGAAAATAATTTTAGAAAACAACCCAAGTAACAATTTTGGTTTTATAAGGGTTCTGAAGACCATGATTTAGCCTTCAAGTGTGCTTTAAAACCACAATAAAACTTCAATTGTTACTTGGGAAGGTCTCAAGATCGTTGTGAAAAATTTGTGTAGGTTCTCATAAACCTGACTAAAATTTAAAAACCTACCGGCACCACTTGGTACCATGATAAAATCAAATTGATTTCTAGTGGCTTTCATAAAACTTAAATAAAACTTAATAAAGCTGAACGGTTTGGGCAATGTTACTTGGGATACCATTAGCCTCACCAACAATGCCTGAGATCGATGTGATGGGAAATTGTGAAGATTGTTTCAAGCTCATTATTCCGTATGTGCGATATATTAACGATAAATTAAAATACACTTTCGCTTAAGTTTTCGACCTCATTAATATCAAATCACTTCTTCGTTTCCAGGGCCGGATTCAGCTCTTTATAAGCTATTAATTTCTTGAGGTCATTAATGCACTTCTCGTATTTTCCCTTGATAAAAGAGAAGCTTCAAGAAACTTTATCATCGCGGCACTTTATCATCACCTCTATGTAGGTTCCAAATCATTGTTTGATTTTATACAATGAGAGAGCGGAATTGTAAAGGTGAAATTCATGGAAGATGATCGTCAAATCACCTTAAAAATACTATTTTTATTTATATGATTCGCTGACAGTCACTCGTCAGCTAGCAGCATATATAGAGGAAAGGAGATTTGTGGGTATGGAAACATAACATGATTCCAAAGATGTCGAAATGTGGGCCGTCGAAAGGTTTCGATGAAAATCTGAGAATGAGAAGAAAAATTAGTATTTTCTATTTAATTCCAACTACCCTGTGTTGCTTATCTTGACAGATACGCGTGTTTCGTCTACAATGTGCAAACTTCTTCAGTGTCGTGCACTAATATAAATACAGTCGCGTATTAGTATACGACACTGGATAGGTCTGCAAATTGCAGACGAAATACGCGTATCTGTCAAGATAAGCAACAAAAGGTAGTTGGAATTAAATAGAAAATATTAATCTTTCTTCCCATTTTCTATTTACAGATATTCAACTAAACAGCTCACATTTTACAGGATTCCTCCTAAAGGGTTCTTCCGGGGCTTTCGGGTTATACCAGAATCGGTCCATTTCAAAGCTAAAAGCATACCACTCAACCAAAATCATGAATGAAGTTAGCAGAAGCAGATAATTTCTCATCTCCATGCGCAGCGCTAGGAGCGGACAGTAATTTTATTGCTAGAACAAATAGACATGAAGAGAAAGATTGATAGATCCGTATAGAGTAACGGCAGGCTTTGAAAATTGAAAGAATACAAGATTGAAAACGAGCGGAGGGCATTTGAACGGTAGTATACGATCAGGCACATAACCCTTTGTCATACTACCCCATGCAGGATAGGCAAGGGGGGAAATACCCTTGACTGACAAAAGGTTATGCAACCGATCGGGCTCTTATACTACCTATTGCTTGTTTCTAGTTCTAGCGATTTGTCCCTCTCCTAACTCATAACTCCTCCGTTACTATATACGGATCTATCAATACACTTTCTCCTCATGTCTATTTGTTCTAGCAATAAAATTATTGTCCGCTCCTAGCGCTTCGCATGGAGATGGGAAATTATCTGCTTCTGCTAACTTCATCAAAGATCGTTACTTCCGCGCTGGGGAGAATACAAAAAATAACAATCAAAAGTGCAAAATAATGAAGTTTGAGCCATGTTTCGGTGAAAATCCGTATTTTTGCAATTGTAAAAGGTTTATCCGAAAAACTGGATTGTCCTTGAATAGCAAATATAATTATTAGCCCATTTCAAGGCTAAAATTATACTACTGATGGAAAATCATGAAGTTTGAGACGTCAAAAGGCTTGTTTCGGCGAGAGTCTGTATTTGTCTCCTCCTAAAGGGTTCTTCCGGTGCTTCCGGGTTGAACCAGAATGGTTAATATGATCATTGATCACTCTCAAGGAATAAAGTACACTAGTCAACAAAAAGCATTAGGTTTGAGGCATCAAAGGGCATGCTCCGGCGAAAATCCGCATTTGTCCCCTTACTTTAGGTTCCTCCAATGCATCCAGATTGTCCTGAAATGGCCAATATAGTGATTGAAGCATTTCTAGGCTAGAAGTACATAACTTATAAAAAAAAACCATGAAGATTGAGCCGTCTAAATGCATTTTTCTGCATCAATCCGTATCTGTCCCCTCCTTAAGGGATCCTTCGGAACATCTGGATAGCCCCGAAACATCTGGATGGCCCCGGAATGGTCAATATGGTCATTGATCAATTTCAAGGCTAAGAGTATACTACTCAACAAAAGTAATGAAGTTTGAACAGTCGAAAAGCGTAGTCCGTTGAAAATCTGTATCTGTCACCGCCTCACGGATTGTGGCAAAATATGCTCCTTCCCGGCACTGGTTCCTTGTAGCCAATCAGGTCAAAAAGGCAATATATGTGGGAAACTGAATATTTAGACTCCTACAAGCATATTGACTGCAAAAACTTTAAAATTGTCATATAAATTTTTCTAACCTGAATTTGAGATCCGGGTCAATATAACATGAAACTTGTTTTTAACAGCCCTTCAGAAATGGCAGGCAAAAAATGGGATTGATTTAGAAACGTTACTCTATAAGATTAAGGGGTTCCGGGTTATGTTTTCCCCGAGACCCAAAGAAGGATAGTTATGATGAATTTATACAACTCCCAATAGCAAAGATTGTACTCGAAAAAATTCAACAGATTAATTTGTCGTTTTTTGAAGGTCTCCTCTGTTTTTCGGAGCTTGCACCTCAAAATCACCCAGAATTTTTCTATTGAGCGAAATTCTGGCGAGTTTGGTGGATTTGACTGCTTTGGCACAAATTCATCGTTGGCTTCCATTCTATCACCGGTTTCACGTAATGGAATGATGCCAAATCCAGCCAAAACAGAGTATCACCTTGATGAGACCGGAGGAGGAATGCTCACGCTTCTGGAGGCATTCTTCTTTATATATTTGGCCGATGATGGTGCTGATCGTTATGCACGGCTTGTTGAATTTGCCGCACCCACAGAACAACTGCCATGCCAATTACTTCATGGCAAATTTTTCAACCTTCTTCTTTCGAAACTCCACCGGAGCATCTAGGTGGTACTTACCGACAAAAAAAACTCCTGGGATCTGCTTGGCGTCCGCTTTAATGTATGTCTCGTTGTGCAGTATGATGTATTTCGGCTGCACCAACCATTCCTGACCAGCTTCCTGACGCAGGGTTCGGTCCACTTCATTGTCTGCTGAACGAACAAGACGGAAGAATTGACCTTCTTGGCTACGATCTGAATTGAATGTTTTGGATTGCACTTGAAATAATCCCTCACCTTGGTTGCGTTCACGGGGTCGGTCGACTTCGCTATTCTTTCGCTGCCAGCTCGCCGCCGGGTCATCTGGATCTCCTTGAACGTTTTTTTCACCGAGGAATAGCGTATTAGCGATAAATCTGCAAGGGTTCATTCATCGACTAAGACGAAAGTCTCTTTAATAAAGACACCCAATCCAATCCATTCATCGACTAAGTTCATCAGGTATGGCTCGAATGAGCTTCAGCTTAATAAACAACTGAGTATTTTAATCGTTTATTCAATAAAATGTTCTCACTATTCTCGTACTCATTTTAGCCAATGATGCCCAACACATAGTTGTAATCAACCATCGACAACCCGCAAAAATCTTTTCATAGAAATGGCTATGCTCTTCGACCATCCGAGGAACTACAAGGATTCTACTTATATCTTTGTTTCTTTTCAGGCAATTAATAATTTATTTCTTCCAAATTTTGAAGACAATATCTAATGTCTCTCTATTTTTCAAAATTTTTAAGTAGTGGTGCTTCGGTTAGGCATGAAGATGAATTGGTGTACCAGAGGCTTCACGGACGCCTGTGGAGTTGGGTAGAGGCGACTCGTGAGGAAGTAAGTGCTCTCGAGGACGTGGAGCAAGACAGGTAATTGTTACCCATTGTATCTACATGTCCTTTTTTAATAGGTTTGTGTCGACCATCAGTTGAATCGGTTGAATTAGTTGTGTTGATACGTTGTTCCGTAATATGTTGTTATCGGGCGTAGCGTTTTGTCTATTGTTTCGGTTGTCAATTGTCCGTTGCGCGAGTGATCGAGTGAGCATGAGAAGTCGTGGTTCGCCGGGTAAGTGGGGCATAGGAGAGGTACATAACTAATTGTGATCTAAATTATTCGTTCGCCATGCTCGTCGGGTCACCCTATCTTGGAACAAATAATCCACTGCCCCATTTTGTAAGTGACTCCAGCGGCATCCGTACTGTTGGTGTAGATCGATCCGAAGTTAGGTCTCAGGCGTTAAGATGAATTGTCTTGTTTTCCTAACCAAATACCATTATCACACTCTGTGAGTGGCCCCAATAGCATCCTTACTGTTGGTTTAATCAGCCCAAATCGGCTTTCAACATTGTAAAACATCTCCTAGTTTCCCAATGAAAAACCACTATCACATTTTGTAAGTGGCCCCCATGGCATCATTACTGTTGGTTTAAACCGGTCAAAATCGGCTTTTCTGCTTTAAATTCACTATTAAAAATCACTTTGTTTCCCCTATGAAAAACCACAATCACACTTTGCGTGTGGCCCCAATAGTAACTGTTAATTTAAACCGATCAAAATCGGCTTTTCAGCGTTATTCAAAATCATTTTGTTTTCCCAATGAAAAAACACAATCACACTTTGTGAGTGGCCCAAATAGCATCCTTACCGTTGGTTTAAATCTGTTCAAATCGGAAATCGTTCCTTATTTTCAAACATTTAACATAAAAGCTTATCGTTTACCAAAACGAACCCTGCTGCTACCCAATCATGTAATTCAAAATCCCAGTGATTTCTTGTGGAAGTGCAGTGGATCCGCGGCTTCCAATTAAGCGAGTATTACGTCGACATATTCCAACCCTTTCCTTACTTGACCTGCATTCGGGCGGGCGCAGCGCCGGTTTTGCCTTAGTTTGGGAGCAGCTTTTTACACATTGAAGATGTATGTTAGCCCCATCTGTTGGTTCTCGGTGTAAAAACAGCTGATCTGGCAACAACGGAGTAGCAATCTCGGGCGGTCAATCATGCTCATGCTCATGCTCATAGGATAGGGTCGAGTTCTCGATTCCCAACTGTTTCGCGAACCACCTGTGGGCTGTTCGGGATTTTCCGCGACCAGTTTTAGTCGAAGCACTTGTTGCTTGGAGGCCATCTCGATAACCACTCGACAAAATCTTACGAAATTTTGCACTTGTAAACACTCACTGTAAACTAGTTTTACTAGAAATTTCATTTTCAATTTTTTCTCATGCAATAAAAAGTTATCAACAAAAAAAGTGTTGCATTGTTATCGAGTTCAATTTTCAGCTACGTAGTTAAACGGTTGCAGTCTGCTTTTCACTCCGTTTTGACGTCTTGTGCTTCTTTTAGGTTTTTAGATGAATTCTTGCCTTGGCATGTTGGACGTGATTTTTTGAAGTACACAGCTTTTCGGCAACATCTCGAACAGAACTGCTTTTTTTGTTCGAAAAAGCAATCATGATCTTCCGGTCCATCTTTCAGGCCATTAGTCCTGATTTCGGCAGGCCATTAGTCCTAATTATGGCATTTTGAACCGCTCCGATACTCACATTTTCCCGGTTCGTCAATAGAGCACCAATTGTGCACAATCTGTTTACGCTTTTCGGGAGAAATGCCTCGCATTTTGATGACTTCGTTGCAAAAATCAAATTTTGACACACAAATTTGTTTTACAGAATGTAAACAAAGAGACACAGTGAATCTATCTTACGTCATCCGTAGAGATGTACTTTCCAGGACACTCTATAAACAAGGAACTGCCTTATTCTTGATACCCGATTCAGGGTGGAATTGAATCAAATACGAATTCTCTTTTAGGAGTCATCCAGGGTGCAGCAAATACCAGATCTGAGTGAAACTATTTCACGGATAGAATACTATTGAAATCCTTATTTGACAGCTTCCATTTTTTTTTTTAAACTGCCCTTACGTTGACAGCCCATTGCATTTTGGGCTAAAATGAGTTCTGCCTTTTTTTTTTCCTAAATGGGTTACATTTTGCTCAATAATTGGCAGATTGAAGCTAGCGTCTACTAAATTTCAAGTGTAAGCTGGAGGAGCAAAAGAATAGAGTTGCCAGCCAATTATTTCCTGTATTGAGAAACTTGGTTGTTATACGCATTATTATGTTGTTCTGTGTGATGTGTTTATTGTTTGTACTTAATTGCGATGAAATTATACAACTTTTAACAGCATTGAAAATATGCAATAAGCCTCAGTTTAAAGCAGGAATCAGAATTTTACTTTGAATAAAGTAGTATTATTGAAATAATACACAATAGGGAATACGGAATGGACAGAGCCAAGATTAATAAACTAGAGGTTCGTGAGGAGGAAATCCTGCGTAAATCATCGGCGATGGGAAAAAGTAATTCCAAGGCAAAAGCACTTTTCAATTGGCTTGTACTAAACGTCTGCACAAGCTTTTCTTTTTTGTTATTTGAAAAAAAAAAAAGAAGGGATTATCATAAGACTGTCCCTGCTAACTTACCCTGTAGTAGCTCAAAAATACGGAACTGATCTACGCATTCCAAGCCGTTTCAAGTTCTGTAAAAAATTGATGCACAATTTAAAACATCACTTTGGCATCCGAATGCCAAACATACCGGCTGAAAGTTTTCAAGAGATCATTGAAAGAGACCTTACAATCGATCAACAGTAAATTATCGAATGGCATGAATATCATAAACACTCTTCTAATTGTTATTATCTTCGTAGGATGTTGAATATTTTAGTTTTCATGCGTTTGGAATTTTGTTTTTCTAAGTTATGATCATCATGCAGCATCGGCCTTAAATTAGCGGCACCCACCGATTCTCCGTACGACGCCGCTTTCTATTTCAAATGAAACTTTCTCAAACTGGAAACGCAACAAACCTCTTCATCAATACAGTGTTGTCTGAAGTATTGTTTCAACGCTCGACACCAACATTCTGTTTACGACTAACTTTGTTACTATACTCAGTCCATGTATATAGTTCTTATTTTTTACGAGCCGCTCGTGGAACCCTGCATGGTTCCGAGGAAAAGTTTACTTCTCTCGTTCATCACGTCGCGTGGTATCCATTCCACTTATTTACTGTTTGTTACTGTTCATAAAATCCTGGCAGCCCTTCGCTGCCATATCCTTTCACCCTAACCCTTCGTCGGTAGCGAAGCTGCTGTTAATCAAACATCCGCTTCCCGGAACAAACACTGAATTGGAATTCCTTACGTAACCGGTAAAAGTTCGCACCGCTGGTTGGCGCTTGAGATTCGCTACTTTTCTGCTTTGTTTTATTTTACTTTTCCGCTTCCTCGTTTCCTCGTCTGTTGAAGTCCAGTTTATTTTTTTTATACCACTGTTAGCAGTCCGAATCCAGTGGAGCGAAATTGGTGAAATTTTTCGCCCGAATGGATCAAAAGTTGGAAAACATTTCCAGGAAGTGGCCACTGCGTTGCCCTGTTGGATTTGAGTAATGAGTACTACGGCTAAACGGTCAATTTGATGTCTATTTCGCGGAAGTCTTCTGCTTGCAATTTCAAGCTCCTTGCTGTGTACTTAAGTACACTAACTGTTATTCATTTGGCACAAAAAGATTGGTTTGGCTTTGGAGTAAATCTTAAAGACCACGTTGATGATGTGTTCATTTCACGTTACGATTCAGGAAATTTGGTAAACACTAGCTGAAAACAAACTTAGTTTAATTCTATGGGGTCGATCCATTGGGCCTGGAATTTATACATGTTTTCGACAGCGAAACAGTTAACAGCCAACCAATCAGGGTGTGGGCCTCTCATATATAACCTAGGTCATAAGTGGGCAAGTATGGTTTGTTTTTAACCGGAGCTAGTTATTTGCTCAATCTGATGGCGGTATTATACTGACGCTTGGATTTCAATTCAAGCTTTTCCCACAAATTTACGTGCACCAACACTGCCCACAAATGCGTATCTAGCGTAAAGGGATCTAATGTTAGCCTAGCTCCTTCAGTCGGCCTATTTACCAAATGTGCCATTAATTTAGCGATAATCAACAAAATCACGTTGCTATCAGAATGACTGATGTAATCCAGAGCAATGGAGACAATTTGAATCAACTTATAGTTGTTCACTTTCATGTAATTTTCGATTTCTTGAACTTTTGGAACATCATGATTCCACTGATTAAGCTGAAGAGATGAAAGACACGATATTCAAGTGATCTAAATTTGGCTTAATTGAATCGATAGAGCAAATAATGCAGTCTGGATGTGCATAAAACAGTTTCACGTTACAAACTAACTGTTCACATAGCTAAAATAACAATGATTTTTCAAGAAAGTTGTAGACCCAATGTTGGGGACATATTTTTTTGTATGTTCCCAATTATGGCCTGTTGTATCAATAACGTTGTGCAACGGTTGTTATTGATAAAATTTAAGTAGAAATGCATGAGTTTGTGGTTGTTTATATTCAAAGGGCTCATCTAAACACAAACCGAAGGAACAAAGTCAGTGTATAGTGAATTATAATGTGTTCATTATTGAGTGGCTGATAAATCATATATAAACATCACTTAAGTGTTTTGAGGCAGTTTTACTTTAGTTTGTTCTGTGAAATGTTGTATTAAGTAAATCAAATACAGCTAGCAAAGCCTTAATTCATAAAATAAGAAAAAAACCCGTACAAAGACTGCATTTAGTAATAAATCCATCGAATGGGACGAAGTTGCATCTACGAATAGACCCAATTTGGTGCCTATAGACCGACATTAAATCCATATCCCTCGAATGTATCTGACTTTATAAAAATAGTTGTGTAACTTTTCGTGATACATACCTCCAAATTTCTTATCAAACTTGTCTTAGCAAGTGTATAACTTGTTGAATTTTGCTTGCAGCTTATAAACTTTATGAGTTGTAATAAAAAATGCAATCGATCATTGCATAAGGGACACATACCCTATGTGTTTTTTTTTCTGTTCGCATGATCAATTAAGAATGACGCTGCAGTAAGATTACAGCGTTGATAGTGCTGTGAGTATTGCGCAGTATTTGACAGGTGCTCTGTTTGTCTCGACATTTTATCTGTTGTTGCTAAAATAGATGCTGCATTGCAGTTATGTTTTAAGAGTTATTTATCAGATTTTAAATATTCAAACTGTGCCAAAATCATTCCTCAACGGATGCTTCAAGTAATTACAAATTCAATTTTTCAGTTATTAATGAAACACCCAATTTTGTACTTAAAAAAATATATGGTGCTCATTTTATCTCGTTCTTCTATCGCAAGATGACTTAGTAAGCGTTGTGAAGTCGGTATTCATTATCAAACTATCCAAGTCAATGTCGAAAAAAAAAATGTAGAAATTAATACTCAGAGTTCTAAGACCATAATATAAAATAATTGGAAAAAATTTGTCCACACTTTTCAATGTTGGGATGAAAACGAATGTGTCTTTATGATTCTTGCAAACTCAACACAATAATGATGGTAATAGAATCAAGATTATAATGTACAATAACATCGGATTGTTATTTGCTAAAGAGACAGCGTTGTATGTACACTCAGCAGCAAAAAAAAAAGCCGAGTAAAATTTTGCTTCCAAAAAACGCGTTGTTCAACCTTCTGTAACTTTGTAATTTATCAATATATTTGGCTGAAATTTTGACAACACTATAATTAATGTTTCGACCTTATGTGACCTTTGTTTTCGCACCGATATTTCAGCATGGTCAATGAAATAGGGAAATATTCATGTTGGAGCGTCATAAGTATTTAAAGCGTCATAAGTATTTAAAAATAAATGCGATAATGGTGGTATCAAGTACCCAAAACCTTATTGGCCTGTTCTGGGTACCTCCGGGGAAGAGGCCTATTTTTTTTCATTTGAACCAAAACACATCATGTGACATCTCAAATCAAATCAAAATTTTAAAAAATAAGCGTGGTGCTGGTGAAATCAAGTGCCCACAACCGCTTTTTCTTGTACAGGATACAGGATCAAGCAATTATAAAAATATAAAATATGTATAAAGAGTCAGATCTCACCATAACTGGATGAATTCGGGTTTTTTTAATTCTCATGCTGTGTAAAGAACCTGTAAGTCACTAGAATCCCTGGATACCCTGAATAAGTCTAGACCTCAATATTGTTTTTCCATTTGGTGATAGTTGAATCCAATTCGGAGGACCGATACAATAAGTACTTAATATTAATAGCAAACTATAGGACCATAATACCTTTTATTTGATGGCTATTGCGTTCAATTCATGATTCCTGAAATTCATGTTTTCCGAAACCTTGTCCAACCATATCGCCGGAACTGCTCCAAAACCTTTGAAAAGGATTCTATCGGACTATTATACTTTTCATTTTGCGTTTGTTGTGTCCAATATAGTCTAGTTGTTGCTATTGTCCTACAATATCTCCAAAATTGGTTCCCCATTCCAGAAATATTGAATAAGCTCTATGGAACCATAATCCCTCTCATTTGATAATTGTTATGTCTAATTCGATCAAGTTTTTACCAACATATCCGATTGAATTCTTAAAATCCGTGGTTTTCGGAAATTGTTTTTCCTATTTTGTCACATATGTACTAACCGAAACACAGACATTCATACACTGGCATTTCATGATCCCGTCGAGCTGAGTCGAATAGTATATGACACTATACACGGGAAATAATATAAAGGGTGTCCCCGATGAAAATGCCACACTATGAAATTGCTCTACCTTTTTGACTCGAATATAATGAAAATTTGGGTGGATTTAGTTCATAGTGCATTATTTACATTCTGCAAGTTTTAAAGTCCTGTGATCAAAACTCGTGGAAATGGAGTCGAAAGAACAGCTCATGCGTGATAAAATCTTGCGCATTCATCACGAGAACAAGGATCTCTCGCATCGTTCCATCGCTAAAACGTTGAGAATCGCGAATTCCACGGTGTCGCGAGTGATTAAGCGGTTTGAGGAACGGTTGACCACCGATCGGAAGCCCAGAAGTGAAGGAAAAAGTATTCCGTACACCACCAAAAATCACAACCGCGTAGTTGGGGCCTTCAACCGAAATCCGAACGCCTCCGTTCGGGATGTGGCTAAGAAGCTGCACCCAAGCCGAAGTTTTGTCCAGAAGGCCAAAACTAAGGCTGGGCTTGGAACTTTCAAGGTAAAAAAGGCCCCTAATCGCGACGAGAAGCAGAACAAGTCCGCCAAAACCCGTGCCAGGAAGTTGTACCTCAACATGCTGACGAAAGTTGAATGCTGCATAATGGACGACGAAACATATGTGAAGGCCGACTTCAAACAGATCCCCGGCATCCTGTTTTTCACGGCCAAGGATAAGTTCAGCGTTCCGGAGCATGTCCGCACTCAGAAGATGTCCAAATTTGCGGAGAAATTCCTGGTTTGGCAAGCCATCTGCACGTGCGGGAAGCGGAGTGCTCCTTTCGTGACCCAGGACACGATGAACGGACAGGTGTACATAAAAGAGTCCCTCCAGAAGCGGCTGCTTCCTCTCCTGAAGGCCCACAACGTCTCAACAATCTTCTGGCCGGATTTGGCCTCATGCCACTACTCCAAGGACGTGCTGAAGTGGTATGCGGACAATAAGGTCAATTTCGTGCCGAAAATGTTCAATCCTCCCAACACTCCGGAGCTCCGCCCCATCGAGAAGTACTGGGAGATTATGAAGCAGCACCTTCTTAAACGACCTAAGGTAGTGAGGACAGTCGAGGAACTGAAGAAAGTATGGGTTTACATGCAAACAACGGTTGATTCACAGGTTGTGCAGAATTTTATGGCCGGAGTTAAGGCCAAGGTGCGGGCATTTGCGTATGGACTGTAAATAAAATACGAGTAAAATGTTAAAATGAAGTTTAATAGTTATTTCTCAATCCCTGAAAATTTGATGGCAATCCGATGGAAACTCGAATTTTGCGAATCAATTTTGTGTGTGGCAATTTCATCGTGGACACCCTTTATGTTCTTATAACATTAAAAGCAGCTCATGGTTTCATGAATAAGTTTTGCTTTCGTGTTATGAATATACACCATGAACAAATTTCATGACATCATGAACTATTTTTCCACCGCAACGAAATTATGAAATAAATTGGGTCAAAACTGCTGAATTCCGGATACTGAAAACTTTATACATGAATATGGAAAATCTACTTAATCAACTTTGAATGTAAACAAAAAAAAATCGTATCCGGATTCGAACCTAGTGTGGATATGGAGAGCTGTAATAGAAAAAACTTCGTAAGTAAAGACTTCCGAAGTTCATGACTCGCAACTGACATTTCAATAATGAAATCATGAATAAGAGTCATGAGTTCATAAAATAAGATGAGAGTTCGTTTCATGATTTTTTATTCATGAAAACAGAAACGGATTTGTTTCCGTAAAGTTCTAACTATAGTTGTAACTGTACTTTTTTCAGCTATAAAAGTTACGATATCTAATCAACCATGATCATTGAGTCTTCTGGAAGGTCAATAACACTATGAGATAATCCGGGATGTACTCGGTTATCCATACTGTGCTGGGATACAGAACTTTGGATCTATAGTTATACAGTAGTATACAGTATGTATAGTTGTACAGCTAAACAAAATTACGATATGTTTTCAACCATGTGTCCAACCATAAGTCTTCTGAAAGGTAAAAAGATATAATATAATTATCTGGGAAGTTTTTTTCGTGTTGTGGCGTAAAACCACTGCCTCCACTGAATTGAACTTTTGTGGTATAATCTGGGAGGCTCTTGGTTATCCAAATTATTTTTGAGTTCAGAATTTAGGGTCTAGGGTTGTAAATGTATTTTTTCGGCAACGCAAAGTTACAATATGTATTCATATATGTAGTATGATTGCAAAAATATTATAACTTTGAATAGCCTAAAAAGCTACTGCTACAATTATGGATCCTAAGTTCAGCATTCCACGACAGGTTGGATGACTCAAAACACCCCAGAATATTTCATAATATCGGCTGCCCTTCCATAACAACCAATGAACTAACATATCGTACATTTGTGCATCTGGTAAGCTACAGTTTCAACTGTAGATCCCAAGTTTTGAACTAATGAACTAATGACCCAGAAAATCCCAGATTTCATCATAATGTCGGTTGACATTCCAGAAGATGTACTGAACATAAGGAGTGTATCGAAAAGTAGTTATAAACTTCCAAATAATAAAATGACATAATACATGGTTAAAATTAACATACTATTTCAGTTTATTATAGCTTAACATGTTTACAAAAGATCAAACGGAAAAACTAGTCATCATGTTCATTTCTGTAGAATGCCCGTACCTTTGATTTGACACCTGCCATCAAATTCTGCACAGTGACCTTTGTGCACTTCCTGGATGCCGCTGCCCAATTTTTCTTAAAATCGGTCATGTTTTGGGACACTGTACCATCCTTCTTAAATATACGCTTGACTATTGCCCAATAGCGTTCGATCGGTCGCAACTGGGGACAGTTTGGTGGGTTGATGTCTTTTTCTACGAACTTGATGTTATTCTCCGTCAGCCACTGTAGAGTGGATTTGGCGTAATGTGCCGATGCCAAATCTGGCCAGAAGAGAGGAGGGGACTGGTGCTTTCTATACAATGGTAGCAACCTGTTCTTCAAACATTCCTTTTGATAAATCTCAGCATTTATAGTTCCTTTTGTATAGAAAATTGAAGAACGCAAGCCACATGTGCAAATAGCTTGCCAAATGAGCACCTTCTGACCGAATTTCTCCATCGCAACAGTCGTATCTGCGGTTGGCACACGTTCCCCAACAGATTTAGTATAAAACTGCAGCCCGGTAGCGTTCTTGAATCTTCTTTAACGTATGTTTCGTCATCCATCAAAATGCACTGGTCGACATTGTCCAAAATGCAGCTGTACAGCTTTCGAGCCTGGTTTTGGCACGAGACTTTTGTTCCGGAGTTTGTTTGGGCACTTTCTGCTTTTGTACGTCTTCAAGTCATTCCTGCGCTTGATTCGTTGAATCATTCCGATGCTGGTCCTGAACTTCTTGGCTAGATCGCGAGTAGAGGCAGATTTGTTCCGTTGAATATAATCCACAACTTTTGGTCCAAATCGGGGTTGCTGGAGCCGGGTTTCCGGCCACTTCTTGGTAAATCCTTGAGGAGCACTCCTTACAAACTTTTCGATGATGCGTTTTACACTTGCCGGGTGAACATTTACTCTTTTCGCAATCTGGTTGTAAGTAACACCCTTTTCGGTGCACCAAGTGTGCAGAATTTTCTTTTAGTCTCAAATTCAATTCGCGACATTTTGAATACAACTTTATCAACGGAAATGAATGAACCGAATAATCATTTTTGACATGTAAACAAAGCAAATGGCGCTTACACGCTAAAATATATACAGTAGTTTATGCGTAATAACGCATCGAATGTTTATAACTACTTTTCGATACACTCCTTAGTTGAATACATATCGTAAATTTGTCTAGCCGTAAAACACTAGTTACAACTATAGATCCAAGCTCTGAGCTCCAGGACTGTTTGGATGACCAAGAACATCCCAGATCAGTTAATAATGTTTGTTGTCCTTCCAGAGGAGTCAATAAACAATATCGTAAATTAGTATACCTGAAAAAGCTACCGTTTATATTGCATATCCTATGTTCTAAGCTCCAGGACAGTTTGGTGGATCTAGAACATCCCAGTGTATCTCATAGTGTCGGCTGACCTTTCAAAAGATTCGATGAACTCTTTTGAACTATTTTTTATTCAAAAGATTTGATGAACTTTATATCGCTTATTAGTACAGCTTAAAAAGCTACAGGTACAATTGTAGATCCCAAGTTATGGATTACTTTGGATGAGCTAGAACATTCAAGTTCTCAAAATGCCTGTTGACTTGCCAAAAGATTCAGTGAACATGGTTGAATATGCGTTAGAACTTTGTATAGCCGAAAAAGCTACAGTTTCATCTAAGTTCTGAAATCCAGGGCAGCTTGGACGACCTAGAACATCCCAGATTATCTCATAATATCTGTTGATCTTCCAGAAAACTATATAAAAACGGTTGGTTTGATATCGTTACTTTGCATTATCGCTATAGTTAAAACTGTAGATCCTAAGTTCCGAACATCTTCCCGTTCAGGATGTTGTGGGTTTAAAATCAGACCTTAAACACATATATTTTGAATTTTGCTCTGATAGGATATTCCATTGGCAACAAGTTTGCCGAAGATAGAGCTCGTTGTTGTTCAGTGTATGATTGTATACAGTCATTTTCCTTCAGGTGAATGTCTATCCATAATAAATTTTATTTCTACTCAGATCAGTAATATGTTTGAGAGTAGGTAATAAAGGGTGTCCACAGTTAAATTGCACTACTTTAAACTCGTCCTCAAAAACCAGTCACTCAAGCGATTATCATGAAATATTCAGGAATTAAAACAAAATGAATAATCTTGGGTTAGGTATTTTTACTTCACTGTATTTCTTTATTCAATCCAAAAACCCAAACTTTCTTCTTAATACCACGCATACGATTTTGTTCAACACTTGAACCGCAATTTTTTTCTGCTTTCAACCATGACTTCAACATTTCCTGTTCAGTAGTGACAACTTTAGGATGATTGCGAAGTTCGTGCTTCATTATAGCCCAATATTCTTCAATTGGCCGCAACTCTGTAGAGTAAATCATCTTAAAAAAAAAAGAACAAATCAGTTTCGTTGCAGAAAACAACGAATGGATTTGTGAGTGTTACCTTCGTTTTTGTAATATAAACTAAAATTAACTTTACGTCTGTTTGAAAATGTACTCGAGCTTTCTTGATAACAAGTGTTGAAATACACTTGTGGTCACTGGACTCATAACTAATTGTAGCTAATTGTCTCTTTCTCATTTTCGATACAAAATTTTGTTGTTTTCCTTAGTGTTTTGTTGTTGTAATACATTCAAGTTACAACATGTCATTGATGCAGAGAGAGCGAATAACGGATGTATCACTTGTTTAAGTTATCTATTGTTTTAGGTACAGAACGTGAATATTTGACACTCTCCGTGTGTCAGATGACTCTAACATACTTCTAACATTAGAAGAAAGTTAGACAAAATGTTAGACTAACCTTCCTTACTGGGTTGGAAAACCTGAAATAACCCCAAAAACTAAACAAACACACTCAATGTCGCATATTTACTAGTTTATGCTTTTGAAATTCGTTGTACCATGCAATATAATTTATTTTAATGTATAAGCAAAGCATCGAAAAATATATAGGTATATTTTTGTTACTCTATTATAAAGATTTTCGATCCAAAAATATTTGAATCGTGTGTTGTAAGAGAATGAAAAAAAAAAACAAACGAAATGAACTCATGAACCGTAATACGCTTAAGCACTGGGGAAGCACTGCTTCGATGTAGGCTTTAAGGGGCAAACATATCTACCATTAAAGCTATAAGGAGTGAAACAGAGCTAAAAAAAACAGTCAAGTGGGTACAGAAGCCATCGATTGCAAGCTACTCACTGAAAACAGGGCCGACGACGTCGGTGTAGAACCGGAGGCGGCCGCCGTGCTTCCGTAGTTGAACTGCGTCTGGTAGTTGCTGCTGGAGAGGATCTTCTTGTGTGCTGATGCATGGGCTCGATAGGCACTGACACTCAGTTTCATTGTTGACCACCGGAATAAACTGCTCTCGAGCTATTGCTATAGGCTGCTGAGAATAGCGACTACACACACTCACACCCTCACATATGGTGAGCTTACTTTATGACTTCAAGCTTAATTTCTTCTGATTTTCGGACACTTTCCACAACCGATTCCACCACAATGCACGTCGTCTTCAACTGCTTGGATGGGCCGGCCCATTCAGAGGCCGTCACTAATCTCCTGCTCTTGCTGTTTTTCCGTTTCCGTTTAGCCTGGGGATCAGCAGCGAATCGTCACGGGCAATTAGCGATGACATCTACTGCTTCGGCTGCGGCTGGCAACACTGGTGCCATTCATGTTGCTCCGGAGCACGAATCCTCGGCGATCTGTGGGGAGAACACACAGCAAAGGTAAAGATGAGAAAAGAACAAGACACAAAGTGGGGGCGGCCTGGGTGGGTTGGTGGTAATCCCATTAGGGATAAAACGGTTATCGCATTTTGATTAATTGAATTATAGATCGGGGTACTTAATTTATGTGCTCTAGATGAATTCTGTTTTATGGTTTGAATAGGACAATTTGGAACCCATGGATGCGCTGAATTTGGGGTGACGATTAGGAGTTTGAGGGAGATTTCCTGTCATTGAACTCCGGATAATGTCTTCGGTTTCCAGCTTGAGGCTGATGACTTTAGCATGTTTACTATACTTTTGGCATCAAAAGCAATGTTTATTTCCGCAATCCGCTAAGCTAATCAATCTAATAAGTATATGGTTAAGATTTTCCGGTTCAACAACACTAACGTTCGCGCTACGGTAATCATGTTCTATATGTACAAAGACGAAAGGTAAAGAAAACTAGGAACTGATGGACCGGGACAAGTTCCATCGGGTAAAGTTTTTTTTATCTCTTGTCATGATTCAGCATTAAGAGAGTTTATCGGACGCCTTGGAATGGAGAGAGTAAATGAAAAAAATTACAAAGATTACACGGAAGGGAGCGATGTGGATCAATCAAGAAAAGTTATCTCATTTGTTTGACGTTATTTTTGTTCTGAATTTGTTTGTAGGAAAAATCCTGGAACATTGAGATGGCTCATATAAGGTGTGACACAATTATTTAACTTAAATTAGAATAAAATGCAGGAAGCTGTTCGAAATTCATTATAACGTAGGTTTCATCGTCAATAAGCAGGCAACCTTGGTACGTGTAAGAACCTGATCATTACACGGAAAAATCCGTGCCCGGATCCGTGAACTGCAGTCATGAATTCGAGAACAAGCAAAAATACACCGTGAACTGAATCACGTAATCATGAACTAAATCACGTTTTTAGGTAAAATCCTGAAAACGTGAACTAGTTCACGGTCCGTTTCATTTTCGTGAACGCTTTTGTTTCTGTGCACCCTTTATCGGTATAATTTCACCGAAACAAAACGGTTTGATTTTACTTATTTTTTCAGTAAAGTGGATTTACAGATTTTATCGTTATAATTCACCTAAATTTGGCTAAGAGATGCTCTCATTGAACTGCTAGCAATTTCGGTAAAAAGTACCGTACAAAAATAAGTAATTATTAACGTTTTTCTCTGCTTTCCAACAATACCTAAATTTCGGTAATCCATGTTTACCGATAATTTCAGTATGTGCTCTTTGTGCGGTTGTCGGTCAGAAAACCTTGAGAGCTCACTCTTCAAATGTTAGCCAAAAGGTTGCCAAAACAAAACTTTTCTAAGCCGACGCCCTGGAAATGTACTTTACAACAAGTTAAGACGGATTTTGTTTAAAAAAATTTCCGCTGCTTAACCTATGTTGAGTTTGTTATTAAATTTTATTTATTAGAAAAAATTATATCATATTTTTGACAGTTTGGTCAATAACCCTCTGTTTATAAAGGGTGCGTGTGATAATTATTGCGGCCCGTTAGATTAAATGACCAGGTTTCGACAATAAAATGATTTTGGAACACAAGCACTTGAGTCTCCAATTATATGAGCATCTTACATTGATATTCAACAAATGCCTTCGACTTAGCTACTTCCCCTCGAGTTGGAAGTCAGCTAAAGTCATGCCCATCCGGAAACCTGGGATTCTTCCTCTCCCAAGAGCTTTTTTGAGGCATTAACTTGTCAATTCCTTACATCTACCGACGAACTCAAGATCTTGCTTGACGAACAATTTGGTTTTCGACGCGGTCGATCAACAGTACAGCAATTGAACCGACTTACTAACATCCTCAGCCGAAACAAGTCTGTTCCAAAAACATCTAACATGGCCCTTCTTGACGTGGAAAAGGCATTTGACAACGTCTGGCATGATGGCCTGGTGTTCAAACTACATCGGTACAATCTTCCAGTCTTTCTGGTGAAGATGGTGAAGAACTACCATGCAAAAAGAACTTTTTGTATGTCGCTAGATGGTGCAATTTTCGATGTGTAAGAGTCTCCGCCGGCGTTCCACAGAGAACCTGCGCACTCGGACATACCACCACTACCTGAAAACGGATCTCTGTCGCAGTTCGCCGATGATACTGCAGTCGTCCACAGTATTAGGGTAGTAAGAGCGATCGCAACGAAACTGCAACGAAGTCTGAATGTTCTGTTGAAGTATCTCACAGATTGGAAGATCTGCATCAATCCTGCGAAGACCCAGGTCATCCTCTTCTCTCACACACACCCACAATTGATACGCAATTGATACGTTGCGGATGCGTAGACGTAAATCACTTCCGCAACGTATCAATTGAGGGCTGAGGACGTTAACATTTGTCTAAACGATACAACGGTAGAGTGGACAAATTTAGCCATCTATCTTGGCGTGTCACAAGATAGCAAGATGATCTTCAGGGAACAAGTTGATAAGACTGTCACAAACTGTAACGGTCTGGTGCAGCTAATGTACTCCTTGCTAAACAGAAAGTTTACATTGTCCCTGAAGAACAAGCTTGCTATCTACAAACAGATCAAACTTCCCGTTATTGAGTAAGGCATGCCGATCTGAGAACTACTAAGATCCACCGTCTCACCGAGATTAAGACACTAGAAGATCGTTTTAGTGAGACTATAAATAGGTACAGGACACGTTGCCATCTATCAGACCACCAAGTCATTCGGGACCTGGTACACCCTCCCTAGGTTTTTCAAATTGTAACGTTTGCATTAAAAATAATGGACAAAAAATTTCAATTTTTCATGGGTTTATCATCGTCACACTGACAAAACTACCCATGCAGCATCAATCAAAATAGCATATGAGTCAGCAGACCAAATTTGACAGCTCTATCGGTCGAACTCTAACCGTGATGGCAAAAACAGTGAAGCAACTCCGTTCAGAAGTGTGCGCGATCAAAGAACGGCACCTCGTCGCCCGTTCCGGCATCTACAACATCTTGGCACTATTAGACAACAATCAGAGCATCGAAAAAAAGCCCGGTTTCAGACGGCCGACGACCCTGAGCGACAAGAAGCTCCAAAGGATGCTGAAGAGGAAGATCGAGGGAAAAATGGCTACGTCGCTGCATGCGCTTGGCCGGAAGGTCGGTTCAACCGGCCAAACCTGACGATACATGTCAGGAAGCGAAATTCGCATCCACAGCAGCTGCTGACAATGACGCAACGGCAGCGGCTGAACAAGATGGTCGACTCGATTTTTCCGACGAATCGCGGCTTGGCGGTGGTGATGGACGACGAGATTTATCTCACCCTGGATGGAAACGACTGGTAGGGCACTTCGTATTTTACTTCCCCACGAAGAAATGAGCTCCGAGGTGAAGTTCATTTCACACACAAGTTCCCCAAGAAGGTGCTGCTGTGGCTGACAATCAGCGAGAAGGGGATGTCAAAGACGCTCTTCTTTCGCTCCGGACTGGCCGGGCTGGTGAACAGGGAAATTTATACTATAAGGGCGAAGACGCGGTGTTCTGGCCGGATCTGGCGTCGGCCCACTACTCGAAGCGATCAGTGGAGGAGATGGAGTGGCTGAATATCGATGTGATACCCAAGTCCGCGAACCCGCTCAACGTTCCCCAGCTGCGTCCCATCGAGAATTTCTGGGCCAACATGAAGCGTAAAATCTACTCCAACAATTTTGTTGCGAAAACTGAGGAAGAATTGATAAATAAAACGAAGAAAGAACTCAAGACATGCCTACACGCATGTTTTCGTCCGCCATGGCAAATGTTCCGGTTAAATGCCGGAAGGTCGCTTGCAAGGGCGTTGCAAGTAACCTTGAATAATTACTTTCCATGGGAAATTTATCAAAAGCAATTATCTGTCTTAGCTTTTTCGTTTATCACCATTCGAAATAAGACAATTTTTTTTTAATGCAAACGTTATAAGCATTAGCATTGACGTTTGCACACTTCCTGGGTGGAGCTACGATTACGAATAATTCTTTAAAGACATTGCTTTCACCTTGAAACGAAACCAGCTACTGATACGTTTCTTTACGCAATAATCTCTTTTAAATACAGTCCTCGATCGCTCACCTGGCCAGGTCCATGCAACCGTTGGAGATAGGGAGAGTTTGATATCCACCTTAAGAAGACACGGGAAAACCCCATAGCCCTTATTAAGGGAAGGTGAAATGAATAGTCAGAGAGAGTAGGTAAACCGAATGCTCTGTTTGGTGTACAGTATACAAATTTATTAAAAACGGTCGTTGGGAGCATCTCGTGTAAGAAGGTTAAGTGATGCCCCATTCCTCTGCAAATGGTTGTGACTTTCGTATTAACTATAGTGCTGACCGATTTTGGCTTATGGTTATAGCGCCATTTCTCGCTCACTGGAAAGAGAAGAATGTCTGAGAATAGAAGAACGGGTGGTGACAGAAAATTAATCACATTTCTTTGGTTGCAACAACAAAGATTTACTGAACATGTTCTTTCCACCATTGAAGACATAATTTCACGTCACATTATTACTCTCAACTGTCCCTGTAGCTAATTCGTTTCTAAAATTAAACAGTTAATATTATGATAATGAGTGTCAAGGACATAGAATAAGCATTATACACCTAAAGTTAAAAAGGTGGCAAAAAATACAATTGCAGTTTTTGCGATCATATCTTGAGAAATTTGAATGATTCAGAAAAGGCAATTTTGCCCATCATGATCCACAAAGCGTTTTATGGTATAAACGAAGCCATGCAAGTGTGTGCAAGCGGTTGGCAGCACACAGATTCCTCGAAACAAATTTAACGCTGTGCGCTTAGTGTCTCGACAGTCGAAGCAACCGTTGGGCTTTTATCCCTTTCATTTCATCTTGATAATGTGGCTGAAAGGCTACAATCTACACCCAAAAATTGAAATTGTAGCAAAAAATGCAAAATTGCAATTTTGCAGTTTTTGCAATCATATCTTGAGAAATCCGCATGATTCTGAAAAGGCAAATTTGCCCATCATGTTCCACAAAGCTTTTTATGGTATAAACAAAGCCATGCAAGTGTGTGCAAGTGGATTATCGCTGTGTGCCTAGTGCCTCGACAATCGCAGCAACCGTTGGGTTTTTGTTCAACCGTCAACAACTTCTCAATATGGGTGAGACAATGGCACAGAACGCCGCTACGCCGTATGCCTCTGTTGCTATTCCGCTGTCAAGTGTTCTATTTTTATCTGCACTCGTCATCACACTCCTATCGCCCTCTCATCAAGTCACCATGCGGTTTATGAAATAAACGAAGCCATGTAAGTGTGTGCGACCGAAATTTGCTTCATTGTTGTTACGTTGAGTGCCTCATAAACCGAAGAAACTGTAGGACTTTTACTCCATTCACCTCAGCTTGTTGTGGTGACTGGATGGTTACAATGAAGAGCCGTCATGCTGACGGTCGTGGTTCGACTCTCGGTAGCGGATGGAAATCTTTTTTTTTTTGTGCGCCATTGAATTTACTACTACTAATCAACTGTACAACATCACGCACACATTGAATTTTTCTAATCGAATTTATGTGTTGCTTTTTTGCCCACGACCAATGTTGCTTTCTTTCTCCAAGTTGCGATCCATTACGAGAAATGAAACCAAATCATGCGAAATTGCATTACAATCTTGCTTTTTTATTTTGGGTGTATAGTCACAGCGCAGGCGTCCTCGGTTTGAATCATGGTTGCGTATCGTGATCGGTTTTTTGTGATCCTTTGAATTTCGAGACTTCAATCTTCTACTCAACACTAATGAACTGCACGACCTCACTCAACATTGAATTTTTTAAAGCAAATTGATGTGTTGCTTTTTTGCCCTCGACCAATGTTGCATTTTTCTCCAAGTTACGATCCATTACGAGAAATAAAGCGAAATCATGCGAAATTGCATGAAAATCTTCCTTTTTTATGTTGGGTGTTGGGTACGGGACGGGTTTTAAGCAGTTTTTTCAGCACCTGGGAAATTTGATGATGCTGTATGTAATCCATAAATAGAACTGCCAATATTTAGACATTAATCCAACTGCTTACTTGTGATATATCGAAACAGTTCTTCAAAACGACCATTAGACTCAGACAATTTTATAGCCACGGAATAATGTTCTCAATTGCAAGGATTTATAAGAAGTATGAGGATTGCTTTTCGATCAAGAAAACGTTTTCTTCAGCTCCGCCTTCTGAACTTTGATAGTGTGCTTTTCGATGGCCAAGGAACAAATCGTCACCTTAGAGAAAAGCTACCGTAGATCTCAGGGTGTATGCAAGCTAATAATCATTTATTTAATCTACTATATTACAATTGCCAAATTTATCGATTGTTTCTTAGAAAATCTATAATTTTGAACCTAATTCTATCTCCTAATCCTAGTTTTCCCTAATCTACTATGTACAATTTGTTTTACTTACGTTATTTTGTGTGTAATGTGTCAGTGTGGGGCCCAGATGTGTGGTGCGAGCCGATCTGCTACTCTCTCATCTTACGTTTCAACACGACTCTGGGGTGAGGTAGGATAATCCACATAATTTTCAGGCGGTGTGGAGCTCTAGGAAAAGGCGGTATCCTATTCCTAATAAATCCGCAGTGACACGGCTGTCTCACTGCGATCGGAGTTCTATTAAAAGATAAATGCAACCACGTGGAACATATTAGGGGACGGCTACTGGCACAGATTCGGGCAAGTTTGGGCAAGAGTGGTAATAATTACCTGGAGTAGACTCCGTTCACAACACGCTTTGTTGCACTGCGGATTCACTTTAGGAATATAAATTACACGGTTAGCTTCCTCTCGACAACGTGAACTTCATAGCTAAAGGAGCACTTATAATTATTTCAATAATTGATGTGTCCTCCTTTGGCCTTCAGGACCTCTGCTGTGGAACTAGCTCTTCAAAATAGTTATTTTTATTGGTAACACCAGTTTTGTCAACCCTGGTATCGAGAATCGCCCACAAATTCTCGATGGGATTGAGGTCCGGGCTTTTGTGGAGGCCATTCCAGCGGTTTGATCCGACAAGACCGGAAGAAAGACTTGGTCTTCTTGACAGTATGGTACGGGTCGTTGTCCTCCTGGCATACGAACTTCTCTTCAAGGCCCGTCTGGATCAGCGAAACCTCCAGATTTTCTCGCAGGATGTTGATGTAAGAATCTGCCGTCATTATCCCGTAGATTTTCACAATGCTTCCCACTCCACCCCACGAAAAACACCTCCAGACCATCACATTTCTTCCTACATGCTTCATCGTGCCTTGGATGTGGCGCTCCTGAAGCTCCTCTCCGATCTGTACAAATCACGAACCCGCCGCTTTTGGTTAAACAGCTCGAATTTTTGATTCGTCCATCCAGAGAACCGTTTTCCAGAACTCTAAGGGACTTATCAGCATGCTCCTTAGCAAACTTAAGCCGTTTGGCTTTGTTTGCCTTGCTGATAAATGGGCGCATCCGGGCAAGTTTGCTATTCAACCCCTGTGCTACGAGACGGCGACGAACAGTTCGACCGAAACTGATAACTGAAGGGTTTCTTGGATCTCGCGGACAGTTACCTTCGGGTTCTTCTTGACTTCGCGCATGATCTTGGTGTCCGTTCTCGCAAACGTTTTCTGCTTCCTGCCTCTGCCAGGGCGATCCACCACTGATCCAAACGTTTTAAGCTTCAGAAGAATTTTGCCAACCGCTGCCTTATTGATACTGTACTTCTTAGCGATAGCCCGGTGCGATTCACCGTTTTGCACATCACGAACGACCAATTTTCGGATACACAAGGGAATTGCTTTCAGCGCTGTTACGTTCTCCATTTTTTTTTCAATTGAATCAAATGCGATCACGTATATAAATGCACCAGGTTGAGCCGTTTGCTTCAAAACATGTCAAAATATCAAAAACATAAACAATTGAGGGGTCTTCCAATGGAAACTTATCGAAAACATATCGATTTTTGAAGTGGGCAGTTTATTTTGTCACAGATTTTTTTTTCAACACGAATTGATTGTTTTTCTTTAAGTAAAACTCTTTTTTTCATTATTCCATGGGTGAAACTTACAAAAGAATATAAAAAATAAAATAAGAAAAAAACTACACTGTGTTTACTTTAATTTGGACCAAGTAAATGAGAGAAATTGAAAAAACGAAGAGGTGGGCACTTTTTTGCCTATCAGTGTAGAAGGAGATGTTTGCTCATCACCATGAGGCACCAAGAGTGGACAGTATTTTTTCTAGAAATGAAAGATATGAAGAGAAAGTGTTGATAGTTCCGTCAGTGTATGCCAGGTGAATAGAAGTTTTGATAATTGAGCGAACAGCTTGGATATAGCAAAACTCGAAACAAGCACGTATGCCTTAACCTTACATCCACGCGCCGGGTAGGTCAAGGCTCCGCAACGAATCCATTATCTGGCAGGCAACAAAATGCGTGCCTGATCGTGCTACGTACTACCAATTACTTGTTATGGTTTCTTTTGGGTTTATTTTGTACACAACGTCTGATTTCACTCAAATTTTCCTCTCGTCATCTCTGACTTAGAGACATCGGAGAAAGTCTGTCCAATGTAGGCTACAAAACGGACGCATGCACAAACAACCGCTAGAACCGCCGCAAGCAATTGGTAGTGCGTAATACGGTCAGGTGCGCATTCTTTTGCCACAAGCTGAGGTGGCGGACTTGTCCGTGCTTCGGACCTACCCCGACGTGGAAATGCCAGGCAAAAGATGACGTCTTAGGTTCAAGTACCACTGTACAAAATGGAACTTTCAGCACTTTTTCTTCATATCTTTCATTCTAGCCAAAAACATTAATGTTCACTCTTGGTGCCTTATGTTGATGAGCGAGGCATCTATTTTCTACATCATAATCGTTACTCCGCGCACGGAAAAATACATAAACATAACAATTAAAATATAAAATGATGATAAATGCCTGGTTGCGTCTAGCATAAGCTGAAGAGCGATGTGCATCTGCATGTGGAAACTGTATACATTTGATTGTGCTTGGAAGTAAATTATTTATTCAAGAGTGATAGAGCTGATCTCTATTTTGTTCTGCAGGTAAGAATGTAATACTAAAGCCAAAGAAGACAACTTAGAACCTAATCTGAGCTTATCTAATGAAATCCAATCTTAGCTCCTAATCGGGTATTAATCTGACATTCATTGTCCAGATTGACAAAACGTTTAATCACTGTTAATAGAACAAATGTGATTTTTTTGTCAAAATATTAGAAGATAAATAGATGTCAGCGACCGTAGCCCTAAAAACCCAATTTGCAAACGAACCAATTCGATCATTTGAATTTTCGACAATTCGCAGAGTACCGGATTCAGCTATACGTAGTTAGTGATAATAACAAACCTCTCACATACATACTGTCTTCGTAGAATTGGCAGATACACAAAGGTGCAAAAAGGAAAGAACTCACCCCAGATTTCAAACACGTCGCGAGTCGCAACCACAGCGATCATCATCCAAAATCGGTCCGATCGCTTTACTCAGATCAGGTTAAGGTATTCTCTTGAGATCATGAAACCGACTTCACGTCGTGATGAATTTGCAACCCTTCTGTCGCATAGCAGCCTCGCTTTGTGGAGCACTAGCAGCTGGATTTTCTTCTAGAACCGAATCCCAGCAAAATGTGTGTCTAAGACACAACAGTGAAGCTTGGCTATATTTACTCTGGAAAAAAATAATCTTAATGGCTGTCTTGTCCACTGAGCGAAGATCTGCACTTTTCACACTTGCAGAGTCGTTTAATGACCACAAATTTATAACTTCAAATAAAATTTAAAATAGTGCAAGGAAAAATGACATGGGAATTTTTTGCACGTCGCCCACTTCAAGCTGCGTACACTACTAACACAGTAATGATAGAACTGGCAATGGTGATAAATATGAATGGTAATGGTAACGAATACACAATGACATTTGAAAAATGTATTGCACCCTCTATTTCCATGATGTTCTTCCATGTTATTCAACGGATGGATCTAAAGCAAGGATGACCCCCAAAGCGAGCTGTAACTGCGAACCGAATGAATAGTAAAAATCTCAATCGACCTCCAGGCACGATTCTCTGTAGCAGGTGGAAAAAAATAGCTGAGCGTTTTAAATTAAACCTACAAATGATGCCCTTTGATTTATTTACGCCATTTCCTCTCGTAGAAATTACACATTCTGTGTGACCAAATTCAAAACGAAACAAGCTTTTTAAATTATGAACTAATCACTCTATCTCAATCACACCTGTATGCCAATCTCAGATTAAATACTTTCTTGTAAGAGTAAATACTCGTCTGGCGAGACATCTTAGTAAACATGCTCTTTCCGACGTCAATACTAAGAAATCCGACTAATACATTTATTGATTTTACCAATTTGTTCTGCCCTCTATCTTGTTGATTTACTCATATTAGATTAGCAAATCCAGAGGATTCATTCCCGCGTGTCAGTGTTGGTGTCTTGATGGATAATATCAAATGTCATTTTCGTTATCGTCCCGATGACGTTGATTAACGGTGTACCACCGGGAGGAAAAAAGCCATCATTTGCGTGCGATTCGATGCGTTTCATCAACCACTGATTGTGTTTGGGCGTGATAAGCATAAATCACTACACGCATTGACAAACTTTTGCAGAAATCTGGAAACGCTCGCTCTAGCATACGCACCGTGTTGCCGCTAGGTAGTAATTAGTGACATTTGTCACGTCATCTATTTCATGGGAAAATCTAATTAAGCTGCTGGGTGACATTTTAGATAGGGCCTTGGGTTCGGGATAAATGGATGAAGTTAGGCCATCACTTACAGCTGAAGGGCAATTTCGAGGCTTTATTTTAATTTTATCGTTTCGTTGGTGAGAGCACAGTGCTCGGCTATTGAAAGCTTGAATCATTCTGTTTGCTTGAAAAATCAATCAGTAGGCCCATGTTTGCCATTGCTGGCGAATCAATTCAAGCTGAACAATGCATTAGGTGTTAAGTAACGTTAAGAGATTCTCTTCGATGATTTTCACTTTCGTTAATATAGTTGCTGATGTTTTTGACGTACTGGATCCTTAATTTCACTTTATATTGCCGTACTGAGTGATGAAAATACTTGACCATGTTTTGACATAGCCGTAGGAACGCGAAAAGAATGTCGACGAAGAGAGTCTCCCAATGTTACTTAGGACCTAATGCATAGTTCAGCTTGAATTGTTGTGTTCACAACCGCGGTAAGTTACATTGGCAGAAGGGTGGTTCAAAGTATCGATTTAGCTCCACTCTACTTGATAGCGTCTATATCCCGTAAAAATTATTCTCCCGAAATTAGAGCTCCTTTATTATAGCAATGAGAAAATCAAACGAAGTGTTTTTTTTCTTGTTCTCTCAGCTCTTTAGCATGATGAGTTACGAGAATATTTGACATCTGTACATGCGAGAAATGTTTCCAACATCAAATGAGCTGAAGACTGCTGATGATTGAACGTAGGCATAATTAGGAGTTTGCTAATTTAACAAGGTAATGTTCTTGTGAGATAATCCGTCAACTTCTCAGTAGGACGTATTGTTTTTTTCGGTACAAAGAATGGAGCAAAAAACCAGAGCTACTATGTCATACAGCAGGCAATCAGTGGATCATTTATATCAGATATCAATTCATAACTAACTAATGTGACGTTCAATCAAAAAGGGACGTTTGGCACAGTTATTTCTGAAAAAAATCTTGTCGTAGAAACTAATATCAAAAATTTTCATCATTTTGATTGTTGGTTTTTGTATTCTTCCAATGGGATGGAGTAACGATCTTTGATGGAATTTGTCAGAAGCAGATAATTTCCCATCAATATGAGAGGCTCGAGAAGTGGACAGTGATCTAATCGCAGGCATGGTAAAATCAAACGCATATATAGTCAGGTGAAAATTGTTGGTGTTTGCGCTTAATTTAACCCTCGAATAGAAATGAAGAGGAACTATTGATACTATTGATATATCTTTAAATTTCTAAGAATGCCGTTACGCTAAATAGAACTATCAACACCTTCTTTTTATTTCTAATCGTTCTAGCAATAAACTACTGTCCACTTCCAGAGCCTCGCATGTTGATGGGAAATTATGTGCTTCTGACAAATTTCATCATTTTCATCATGCCAAGGAGCTAAAAGGATAAGAACAAAAAATTTGATTTTCCCATATGAACTTCCAATGGCCAGTGCAGTGCGAGTTCACAACCGTTCTAGTTCAAATTTTAGGAGAATTGTCAGTACGGGGTTTGGAATCAATTTAGTGGGTTGGAGCTAAATCGATATTTTAAGCCACCCTAATGGTCATGTTCCGCAAATCCCGTGAGTTTATCTTTCTTTGTTTATTCATGTGATAACAGCATATAAAAGGTAGCCCAATCGAGGCTGTTTTTCTTCGGGAAAACACCTAGGCTGATTGGAAGACCCAAAGGATTGAAAGTTCTAGAACCACAATTCCTGTTACTGCTGCAGAGCCATCCCAGAAGCAAACCAAAGTTCGTGGCGAAAACAAAAATCGTCATCCATCTATGTTATTTCACTTTCGATCCATAGTGCGTTGATCGGTAAACAAACTAACACACCCACTCATACACAAATACTAATATATACGTATAACGTAACCTTATACCTCTGGGTGGATTTAGGCACTGATGATGACGAAAAACTGGGTAAATCGATGGTTACGAGGAATGATGCTTGCGTTGTTTATTCTCAATTGATGACGATTTTTTTATGGTGCTGTGTTATTGTCGTTGATATCAGATGCTACATGTCTATATTGGCCAAATTGTCCATTGTTGGTCCATCGTACCTTAAATGCGAAATTAATCTGTGATCTTAAAGTTATCAATTGCACCAACCGTTTGGTACGAAACTGCAGTTGAAGATTTATAGCATATCTTAAAGTGTGAAATACATGCTTGTTAACTCCATTTGTTTTGAGAAACAATACATGCGCTTCCACTGAATTTCATATTTTTTTCTTTAGTTTAACCTGTTCACTCAGAGGTGTCCACAGTTAAATTGCATCACTTTCAATAAGCTGTAACATTTCGCCCTTTGGGTTGAATTCAACGAAATTTTGGGTGAAATGACCTCAGCGTGTATTGATTACACTGCGTGAGTTTCATTGTGAAATGTATCATAGTTTAGAAAATGGAGTCGCACGAGAACTTTTTGCACACGCACCTCGACAACCCACTTCTTTCGCACCGAGCCATCGGAAAAATGTTGAAAATTCACCAGTCTACAGTGTCTCGTGTCATAAAACTTTCCGGGGAACGTTTAACTGTCGATCGGAAGAAGGTGAGGAAAGTATTCCGTACTGTGTAAAAGATCACAAGCGAGTGGTTGCTGCCTTTAAACGCAGGAAACGCAAGTGTCAAAGTTCCCCAAGAAATTGATGATTTGGCAGGGGATTTGTTTGTGTGGTAAACGGAGCAAGCGTTTCGTGACAACTTCAACTGTGAATGGTCAAGTATACATGAATAAATGCCTGGAAAAAACGACTGCTTCCGCTTCTCAAAACACACAACGTTCCTACAATTTGTTGGCCGGACCTTTTGTCACTTCTCCAAGGATGTTCTGGAGTTGTACAAGACGAATGGTATAATTTTCGTGCCGAAGGATCTTAATCCCCCAAACTCTCCAGAGTTGCGGCCAATTGAAAAATATTGGCCTATAATGAAGCACAAACTTCGTAAGCATCCTAAAGTGGTCACTACAGAACAGGAAATGCTGAGGTCATGTTTGAAAGCGGAAAAAAATGTTGTCTCAAGCGTTGTACAAAATCTTATCCGTGGTATTAAGAAGAAAGTTCAGGCTTTTGGATTTGTCAAAGAAATACAGTGAAACAAAACTACCTAAGCCAAGATTATACATTGTATTTTACTCCCTGAATATTTCATGACAGTTGAGACAATTGATTTTGCGGACGAGTTTAAGTGATGCACAATTAAACTGTGGACACCCTTTAGTAAGAGCGTTAGAATTTATTTTCAACGTGGTGGCAATATAAATTATTTCCCTCCCCTTGAATGTGTAATCTGATCACGATCCGTGGGCCTACGCCATCTGCACTGAGATGGCAACTAATGATTTTAGAGATGTGATCCAACGGACATCCTGCCTGGGAGCCTTGAGTGCCGGTGCAGTCAGGTAGGGGCTCTTTCCTCAGTGATATTGATGTGGGATTTTCTCTTGGCTGCAACACCTTTCTTATGCGTTCCATGGTATGATAAGCCGTAACCAAGCTTAAATATAAATCTAGCTGAATAGTATACATTTAACTAATCATGTTTCAATTGTTGCATGAAGCACGTGATCAGTTATAA
The DNA here is from genome assembly GCA_034211315.2 of Aedes japonicus. Classification (NCBI taxonomy): domain Eukaryota; kingdom Metazoa; phylum Arthropoda; class Insecta; order Diptera; family Culicidae; genus Aedes; species Aedes japonicus. Next base: position 17,484 of record JASCZW010006433.1, on the reverse strand, counting down.
TGTTTGAGAATTGTAAATGTCCTTCTCATCAACATTTTTTCAATTAACTAAATTATAAACGACTGAAGAAGAACAAAATGCTCTCTTAGGGAATGTCCATTAATTATGTGACGCAGTAAAGGGGGAGGGGGGGTTGGTAAAAAGTGAAGATACATGCAAAAAAATTTGAAGGTCCATACAAAAAACGTGACAAGGGGGAAGGGGGTTACAAATAGTCAATTTTTGCGTGACGTAATTAATGGACGTTCCCTTAACCGTAACACTGACTTACGCAACTAGAAAAACATAAAGTTAGACGCAGCAACCTCCCAAGTTCTTTTAAATTAAGCTTTCATTCGAAAAAACTGTTCAAAAAGACTTTCGCAGCACCCAAATGATGAACTAAATTACAAAAGAGTAAAGAAAAAAACATTGACAAACTAAATAACAAAAACGCAAAACGACACACAAAACAACAATAACATGAATGAGAGAAAGGGAAAGCAAACTTGATAAATGTAACACCTTTTGAAGCAGTGTCAATAGCGTCTTTATGGACGGAAAGATCTCTCTCGCTCTTTGGGGACAGTTGAAATGCATCAAAAAGAAGTTTGGTTGTATCATTCTTACGCTGCAAGTATGAATACAATAACTTTTCAATTTAGTATCGAGAAAACTGCTTCGGGAGACTCTCATAGCACATAAATGACACACGTCACGGACTAAACTACAAAAGACTGAAGAAATTACGAAACGCCATATTAAACTTGCAAACGTAACTCTGACTAACAAAATAACAAAAAGACAATTGAAAAAAAAAGAGGAATGGACTCAAAATTCTCCAACATGGCACCCTCCGATTCATTTGCAACAGCGTCTTCTTGTCAATGTTCCGTGTATGACTGGCAATATGATTTGAAAGGATTTACGCAACAATTTTATTAAAGGTCAGGCGTAGAGGTTTGGAATCTTTTTCAGAGTCCCACCAGTAAACCCAAATGATGACAATATAAAGCGTTTGGCAGCACTGCAGATTTTTCTGAGCAAGTTTAAAATGTCAATTTTGAGAGCAGTTAACCATAATTTCCTCATAAACAAGAGAATGTTCTGTTGGATCTCGTTTAAAAACCAAAAAGGGGTATGTTTTCCAATTGAAATTTGTTATTTTTGGATCTCTAGCGTTTGATTGTTTAATAATAATGTAGAAAACAGTGTATTGATGATAAAGTCTCTAAAATAAAGACTTATTAATCAATCAATGTATTGGTGAATAAAAATTAAAATGTTGTACGATGATGAAAACTAGCTGGCACTGCTTACTTTATACAGATTAATGATTTAGAAGAAAAACTGCCGAAAATGCACGACGAAATTGAAAAGGAGCTGGTGAAGATTTTTAGACTGCCCGGTAATGCCCATGTGTCTGCGGATGACCAGGAAACAGATCCGAATTTTAAAAACTTAGAGAACTGGCATTCTGAACGATAATCGTCTTGACACCTCCGAGCGATTCGGAAAATCCCCGGACAAGCTAAACAAGGTTTGGCTACTTTTTAATTCATTGAGATGCTGCATGTCAGATGATCAGCAAAGTTTACGGTCACGGCAGTTCCGGTTGAGGAGACGTCCCCACTGCTGAGACCCTACATACCCTAACATTGCCAAAACTATCCAGCTTTATTAAGTTTTATTAAAGTTTTATGAAAGCCACTAGAAACCAATTTGGTTTTATTATGGCTCCAAGAGGTGCTCAATAGGTTTCACGTATTTTAGTTGGGTTTATGAGAACCTACCACAGCTTGTTAAAAATGATCTTAAACCTTGTTTTCTAAAATTCCTTTTGCTCATATCAAAAGTTTTATTTCGACTTTATGAACTCGTAAAATGCAGTTTTGAAATGCCATTTTAGAGTTATTCATATCATCTTATTATGGTTAGTTGAAAAACCATTTTAAAGCCTTTTGCTCTCCAGTAAATGCACATAAATGGCAAACTGGTTTCGTGGTAGTCACTGCGAAAATTTATTGGCTTTTTGGCAAAACGATGATTTGGTCCAATCACCATATTGAAATTTAATAAATAATTGAAATATGGTTAAATACGTGCCTCGGATGTATTTATGCGTAACGCAAATGAACTGTTGATCGGCGACCAATATTGGCATTCTTTTTTAAATAACCTTATTGAATTCCATTAATTTGCAGGAAACTAAAGATGAATATATCGAACATATATGTTTTAATTTTGATTTTGTTGTTGTAAAGTCGCATTGTTTCTGAGACGCTTGAAATGTTGGCTCTTATTGTGTCTATGTTCACCATAAATTTAATGTCCATATGCATGAAGCATGATACGCTGTTAATAAGTCGATTTGTTTTGGATATTTTGCTAGCAAACAAAAGTTTCTACTACACTAGATCTTTTCTCTTAGATATTGATTGCTAAATGAATCAAGAGAGCAAAAAATCGAACAAAGCAGAACAAAATAAAAACAACTAAGATAACACAGTGAAGTTTGACAGCAGTGGCCATTTGGACGTATGCTGATTTTATGAATGGTCATAACATCTTACACTAGAAAATTTTCAAAATATTTGTTTGTACCAATTCTGTTGTACACATTTTTGTTGTTTGAAAGAAGCATATAGGAGCTGTTGGTAAACAGAAGAAGAAATCGTGGCGCATATCGTGGACAATCCAGATACCATACGTTCCGGTGTTTGTTTGGCGTGTCCCAATGAGTGCCCCAATCTGTGCAGGTACTTCCTGAAACATCCGTGACCTGACAGGAACTGTGCCAGGTGGAACTTGATTTCACCATGCTTTCTCTCTAGCCACCTGGACACGTTCGGGCCGATATGTCCATCTTCCTTGCAGTCCATTGTCCCACTCTTGTTGCAACTTTTTCAGCGATTCGGTACTAACAGTTTAACGGATGACCCGTGTGCCTCTTTGCCAATCGCACTCGCAATCTCTTCTTCTACTATTCCGATTGGAATCATTCCCTGCGATGACGCTGACCGCTTCCAGTGATAGGTTCGGTAAGCGCTTGTCACTCTCATACTCATCACGCAATACGTGCTGTTCAGCCACGTCTCAATTTGTTCCAATTTGTCTTGAGCGCCGACGCCCAGACTGGTCCTCCATACCTCAGTATTGACGTGGACACACTTCTTCCGGCCAAGAGCCTCTTCTTACTGCTGCTTATCGAGTTTTGCGGCAGGATTCTGGCCAACGCTTTGATCGATCTCGCCATCTGCTCGCAGGCATATTAAAAATTTGCCGTTGAAGATGAGTCGGTCGGCAATCATCACCCCTTCCGGTTTCTAATCATCACCACTTCGGTTTTAAAATGCGCTAATGTTAGCTTCTTTTCCCGGATCCAGTCTTTCACTACATGTATCGCCTCCGAAGCAAATACTTCGACCTCTTTCCGTGGTTCACCGGAAACCACATCTTCCGCAAAGCCGATGAGCTTCACTCCATTGGAAAGTTTTCGCTTCAACACTCCATCGTACATTGCATTCCATAGCGTCGGGCCGTGAATAGATCCCTGAAGAACGCCCGCCGTCGCTTTTCCGCTTTCCTCTCCTCTGTCTGTTCAGAGTAGCACATCAGAGTAGCTGTAGTAGCTGTAAAGTAGCTCTTCAAGATCCGGCAAAGGTATACCGGAACCCTCATACTGTGTAACGAACTGGCGATCAGTTGCACTGTTTAGGCATTCTTTACGCCCAAGGTAACCATGGTGCAGTAACGATTATCCCGTCATTGCTGCTTCTGTGCCGCCTCTACAGCTTCTACGATCATCCGAATGGCATCCACTTTTGACCCGCCCCCTTTTGAATCCGAACTGCATGTTTGAAATACCTTTCTCACTCGCTGTGTATCTCGTTAGCCTGTTAAGGATTACTGCCTAAAGTAATTTGCCGGCTGTGTCAAACAGGTCTATATGCCGATGGATCTCCAGGGGGTTTGCCGGCTGCAGTAGTAACAGCAGTTTCTGTCGCTTCCAGTTGCCGGGTAAGTTTCCTTAGTCATTTTTGCAGAGTAGTCCTGAACATAGTTGGGTTCTCTGGAATTGCTGTTTCCAGAGCAAGATTTGAAATGCCGTAAAGCCCTGGGGCTTTCATTATTTTCATTGTTTTGTCGCCAAAACTAGCTCGTCGTTCGTGATCCGAGCTTCTTCCCGTGATCACCGTCCTCACAGTACCATCGATGATGAGCTTCATGTCTCTATGGGCACCATTCAGGAGGTAAAGCTTTTGATTTTGCCATGGCCACTCATAGACGCAGGTTCTTGCTGAACCAGGTATCTTTGTTCAACGCGGCTCTTGCTCTTGCCGCTCTGTGCTCCTTTCTTCTTACCACACTTTCCTCGTCATTTCGTGTCCTCTGGCTTCTCCTCCTGGCTCGGAGACAGCTGGCAAATAGTTCTGCGATGGTCGTGTTCCACCAGTACATAAGACGGCAATCGTTCTTCGCTTTCTTTTTTCTCGGTTTCCTGTTTTCCAACTTCGCTTATTCAGCCATCTCCCACATCGCCTCATCTGTCTTTCGTTTTGCTGTACCGGATCGCTTAACGATCACTGTGGATATATTCTTCGGATGACCTCTAGTTCATGTTTTACGCCAACCCAGCACTGCAAAAAGTGACATCGACGATCGACTTTCAGCCATCCATACGATACGTGCTGGTAGTATCTTCGTTGGTAAGGTCTAGATTCAAATTTGCCAGAGCTTCCAATAAGCTAAGTCCCCTCGTCATTGAAGTCAACGGCGATGACGACCGGCTTTTGATCGATGAGCTCTTCCGTTAGTTGGCCCAGCATTTTGTTGAACTGCTCTATCATGTATCGTGGAGGTCCGTAGCAGCTGCAGGGGGTTCCCATTAATTTGACATTCAATAAGCCTTCCGTCTAACAGTGCCGCAACTTCTGAATTGGGTATCGAGGCACTATCCATTTGCCGCTGGTTTACCTTTATAAACAATCCAGTTCCCATTCCAGGGTGGGACTCGGTATAGCAGCTATGTCTATAGCTCCGAAATGATGGCGATATCGCTTTTCGTTTCCGACACGTATTGCCACAAAAGTTGGAGTGCTGTGTCATAGTGGTTGAGGTTCATTTGCTGCTGCCGCTTTTTTTAACTCCAGACACCTCAGGCCTCCTGTCACGTGGCTGTTGCCTTTTTTGTTGACACAGATCAGTCATTTCGGTGGCTTCGTACATCCCAGCGCCTTGTGGCCCTTTTCACCACACTTTCAGCTCAATTTGGTTCTGTCGTGTCCCTGAAGCACACTCCGGTTGCTGAGAGATGCTCGGTGTAAACTGGCCAACCGACTCTGATTCTGCTGGAGTTCCAGTACTTTTTTGGCTGCGTCTTTGAGTAGTTTATTGCCGTCACCTATATACAAAATGGTCTTCTCACGCGACCATTAGCCTACCATTAGCCTACTCGCCGTTTCCGGAAGGTGTCACACGTCCTTACCGAGGAGTAGAATAGTACGGCTGTCAGCTCTTTGGCGTGGTAGCTATGTGTGGTCTGTAGTCGTGTCCGTGTTCGTGTGGGGCCAATTTTCCATAATTATGATCTCACAGGCAAGAATCGTAATGCGCCGGATGGCACTCCTGATTTCGGGCTAAAACACTCGAAAAGTAGTATAGGACGCTTGGGTCCATTGAGGAGGTGGAGCTAAAGGCCTCACACTCCATTGGCAATGTAGAGAGATGGATAATTTCCAGGAAACTGGAGCTAGCCTATCATAACACGGTGTATTTATTGAACATGACTACTTTAAAAAATTCGGCATCGGAGAAACACCCACCTTTTGAAAGTATAGGTTTTCCCCTTTCATATGAGCATACAACATAAATATTTCATCGGGAGGTCTAGAACAATTTTTTCAAGAGATTTGTGAGCCTTGTTTTTTTATTTACTAAATAAGCACATAATAATCTACGATCATCGGTTTCTTGTTCTTGATTTTTCATATTTATTTTTGTTAATATGATCAAACCTTCAATTATAATTGGTATTTCGTTCTTTACAAAAGAAGTTTTATTTCAATACAAAGAATAGAACTAATTAAAAACAACTTAATAACCAAGAAAACATGAACATAATTTACACCCACAACGATTAAAGATTCAACAAAAATTACAATACAAATCATTTAAATGAGAAAATGCAGAGATTGATTCCTTGCAAAAATCGGTTACATAGAACCTCAAAATATGGAATTTAGATGAATTGGGTAGTTTAGCTTCAACTTTTAGCAAACTCGTTTTGATTTTGATTGATTTAGATAGAGTAGCAAATACGCCTTAAAACCAGTCAAAAACCTGAAATATTGAATGGTGAAGTGGTGATAGTGAAAAAAAGATTTATAAAATAATTTACTAACTGTTCTTGGTATTCCAATTGATCTTTTTGTTGGTATGAAAGATCTATTCTTCAGTAACTGACAGTCTCTGTCAATGAACCTGTAGTTGTTATGTCTTTGGCAGTTACTCACTTAAACCCACCGTTGAGCGATAACTTCATCTTCTGCTTAGACTGGTTTGAATACTACATTAACCAGACCAAGAGTAATGTGGAGACCAGCCGGGTAACATAACATTTCTGTTTTTGGTATCTGAAGAGCCGCATAACAAAGGCTCATTCACGCAGTTGTTGAACTGTTTTCTCTTTTCTCATCTGCCTGTTTCCTTCCATTTATTAAACGAATCGTTCAATGTCAATTTCCGAGATATCTTACCAATTTCAGAAAAACAGAACGAACAATGGTTTATTACGCGAGCTGTTTTCTATGCTGGTCTTCCTCGCTTCGTTCTTGAAGTATAACGGTTCTGTAGTGTTATAAGTGCGACTATGCAGATTTCACATTTCACATTTTTTGAGTTTCTTGTTGCTTATTTGAAAATTATGCCCGATGTTTGGTAAATAAAGCTTCTCAACTATTTCCGTAGCCAAGTCTGACAAACAAAATTATTCCATCTTTAGAGCTGCAACACGCACTTTTTTCCGAGTTTTCTACATGATAACAAAATACCATCTTTATGAAAAAAAATTTTGACAAAGGCAGTCTACTGAACTAATTATACTGAAATTTGCATTACCGTGATGAGGTAACCATGGCAACTTTGGGTCAACAAAACAACTTGAATGCCCGTTCTCAAGCCAGCATACGGTGAGTTCAAGCTCTGTTTGCACTACGTCGTCCATTTGTAGCAATTAGCCTTTTCTATTGAAACAAATTTTGGAAGGTCACACAACTATTAAAATAATGTTCTAGACGCCCCGATTGAAATATTTATGTTTGGATGCTCAAATGAAAGGAAAAAGCCTATTCTTTCAAATGATGGGCATTTATGCCGATGCCGAATTTTTTAAATAAAGTTGTTCTACGAAACACACCGTGTCTGGTAAGCCAGAGGTTACAAGCATGTTAACAACCAAAAATCCAGACAACACATGACAATCAGTGCAATTATCTGCACAATTGAATCCGAAGAGATCTTTCAGGTACTAAGGGGTCATGACCGACGACAAAATGCTTAGTGAAAGAGTGTTGCGTGTTTTTTCAAGGTTGGTTTTGATTTTTCAGCTCAATTTTAAGAAAAGCTTTTTGGAATAAAAATGAAAATTCTACCTTCCATACCGCAAAATGTGAAAATCCCATATGCCCATTTCCAACGGATAAAGACTTTTTAAATCTGAGAACACTTTCAGGGATAGTTTGGGAGATATCTCCAGCCATAATTTACTATAATTCAAATGTGCTGAGATCCTGATTTTCAGTTTTGAAAAATCGAGTCATCATATCGGCATCATCCCATTATTTTCACGCGAAAGTCGCTTCGATTAATAGCATCGCGACTTCGACTCGTGTGAAGGAGAGCACCTAATCAATACCCCAAACGCCCAACGTAGACACTGGTATGATACTTCCTGTCAATGATCTATGTGTCCGGTTTATGTGTTTCTCCAAATGTCTTGTATAAGAGTTTAATCCGGAATTGATTTGTTTTCCGGATATTGTAGTAATAAATAAAATTCGTGTTTGTTTGTTGTCCAACACCTTGAGCAGTCTCATTGTCGCCCAATGAGCATCACAGCCGGTCAAATACCAAAAGCGAACCCCGACAAAAAGCACGCAACCACTAGAATGCTGGCGAAAGAACATGAGCGGAGACTACCGAAAGTTCTTTATCCATGTTTCTCGACCATACCCAAACAAATAATACACCTTCACCCATCTGGTAGACCGAGGACTACTGGACGTTGTAGAAATCGTTCTGGCTAAAACAAGAAGCAATAAAATATCGGCTCCCCAAAGCTTACGCAATTGAGCCTTCCAAATAAAAATGCATAAAAATACAGATTCCCCACGAACAGCACTCAAATTAACTTCTAACGTGACCGAACAGCCACTTGCCTTTTCCGCCTGTTGAATATTCAAATCACTTATTCGTAAGACAACCGAAATGGCACTTTAATCCAGCCCAAACGAGCACCAGCTTCATGCAAAATGAAAAAAAATATCCTCACCAAAAATCAGACCTCAGAGAGTGTGTTACAAGTGTTGCCTTCCGAAGTCAGAATTTCCGCCAAACTGTTAAGAAAAAAAAAACTGAATGTGCTACTAGCAGAAGATTCACACACCCGCTGCGACGCAAATTGATTCCCAGCAGGGTTCTTGCGGAACAATTCTAGACAAAATAGTCAAAGGTCGATAGTAACATGAACAATGACTTCTGGTATTTTCTGGGACCTGCTTTCTCCCACAATCAAAATGGCACCAGGTCAGAGTTATTACCTTCCCGTCAGTGTGACAGAGTGCAACAATCGTTTACTTGTCATTTTTACTTGACTCGATTTTTTCTCAGAAGATATAGAGAGGTGCAAGTAAAATGTGTTTGGCCATTTTTCTCAAATGCGTTGCACAAAACTGTTTGAAATCTCGGCTTTAAGCGCCCTTCAAAACATCAATATTCTGTTAACCTACCATGATCATTTTACCCCCATTTTCCCTCCAGCTGTGTTGTGCTAAATGAGTTCGTATACACGACAAACCTCAACAGAACGCCTTGTAACACAGCCAGTGACAGGGTTTTTTTACAAGAGAAAAAAATAACACACACATAAATTGATAAACTTCATCAGTTTCCCAGAGCTCTTCACGGCACGGATTACTGCATCAATCGAGGAAAGCCGTATCCGTATTTTCCCTCAGTTTGAAAAGAGTGCCTTTAGTGGGATTCCCGCTCTGGAGTGGAAAAATGTAATTACAAAAGTTTTGCTTCCCCGTTTTCTTAAACAGTTGGCTCTGAGCATTTGTTGATGTTTATATCCACTTTTGAGCGAGTGAACGATTACTATCTACGTGGCAGAATCCAATCAAAGTAGACCAAATTTAAGATTTCGTTAGCAAAAGTCAACCGTACAATCGGCGACAACAACATCGAACACAACAACCGCCAACCAAGCGTTGAAATTGCATTTCCGCCTGATTGACTCCCATAACTGTTGGCAAATGGCAAACGATGGCCGGGTCATCAAAACAGCTGCTGGTTTTTGGCTGTGCCTACTACTTATTTTTGATTTATGTTTCATTTGGCATGGCCTACAGATCGCACATCCACTGCCCGGTCGAGCTGAGTCGCCCCTTTGTTTCGTATTGGAGTAGCCATTTGATGGCATCGGATTGCAACGTATGTCCGTGCAAATGAACACCATTCGTAAATTAGATGCAATTCGTGATTTGTGCATTATTATTTATAATTGCGTTGGGTGTTGTGCGGTTTTCCATCTATATGTGGGGAAAATCACACGTGCGTGATGTTTTCGTGGTCTTTGAATTTAATGCGTCGCTGAGCAAGTCAGAGGATGCCTGTATGGGGGAGTATCATATGGAATATTGATATCGTGTAGTAGTCTTCGGAAAGGGTGGAGATCTGTTACGACTTGAGCAGCCATTTTTGTCAAATAATAAAGAAATGGAAAATATAGCTAAGATAAGGAAATGTAAAGAACAAACGAAAGCGGTAAGAAATTATAATTTCTCTATTTCTTAGAAGGGGTCACTGCTGACTAAAATGAAATGACTCAAAAATTAACCAGCCTAAATAAATCAAGAAATTGTATACTTGCAAAAAAAAATAATAACTTGATTGAAACTATTTATAATTATATGATTTCCATGAAAAATTAAAACCATAAATGGCATAGAAAGATCACTTAAATTAACCTGAAAAATATGCAACAAAAAGCTCCTTGTAAAGTAAACATATCAATATCTTTAGAAATTCCGTACAAATCAATAAGAAACCAGATTTTTTTTCACAAGAATAGCATCAGTTTGAGCATGAACATGAGCATGATCGACGGCCCGAGGTTGCTACTCCGTTATGGCCAGGTCAGTTGTAAGTTCTCTAAAGAACTTCAGGAAAATTCTTCAGAAAACTTCATGGAAGTTTTGTAGAGAACTTCAAGAAAGTTTTGCAGAGAATTTCAGGAAGTTCTGCAGAGAATTTCAGGGAAGTTTTTCAAAGAACGTCAGGGAAGTTCTTTGGAGAACATCAGGGAAATTTTTCAGAAAACTGCGTGGAAGTTCTTTGGAAAACTTTTGGGAAGTTTTTCAGAGAACTTCATGAAACTTCTTTAGAGAACTTCAAGGAAGTCTTTCAAAGAACTTCAGGAAAGTATTGCAGAGAACCCTGAATTCTGACGAGAACTTCAGGGATGACCTGCAGAGAGCTTTAGGGAAATTCTTCAGTGAACATCAGGGATATTCTACAGAAAATTACACGGAAGCTCTGCAGAGGGCTTCAGGAAAATTTTGCAGAGAATTTCGGGGAAGTTCTTCAGAGAACTTCAGTAAGGTTTTGCAGAGAACTTTAGTAAATTTTGGCAGAAAACTTCAGGAAAATTCTTCAGAGAACTTCAGGGAAATTCTGCAAAGAACTTCAGGGAAGTTCTGCAGAGAACTTCACGAAAATTCTTCAGATAACTCCAGGCAAGTTCTTCAGAGAACAGGGATTTTTGGCAGAGAACTTCAGGGAAATTCGTCAGAGAACATCTGCAAAATTTTGCAGAGAACTTCATGAAAGTTCTGCAAAGTATTTTATTAAAGTTCTGCAGAAAACTTCAGGGATGTTTTGCTGAGAACTCCTGGAAAGTTCTTCAGAGAACTTCAGGGAAGTTGTGCAAAGAACATCAGGGAAGTTTTGCAGAGAACTTAAGGAAAATACTTCAGAGAAAGTCAGCGACAGTCTGCAAAACACTTCAGGGAATTTCTGTACAGAAATTCAGGGAAATTTTGCAGAGGACTTCATGGAAGTTCTCTAAAATACTTTATGCAAGTTCTGCAGAGAACTTGATGGAAGTTCTGCAGAGAAATTCAGAAAAATACTGCAGAGAACTTCTGGGAAATGCTGCAGAGAACTTCAGGGAAGTTTTGCAGAGAAATTTCATCATAGAATTTAATGCAAGTTCTAAATAAAACTTTATGCAAGTTTTGCAAATAATTTTAGGAAAATACTACAGAGAACTTCAGGGAAGTTCTCCAAAGAACTTCAGGCAAATTTTGCAAAGAATTTCAAGGATGTTTTAAATAGAACTTCAGAGAAATTCTTCAAATAATTTCAGAGAAGTTCGTCAGAGAACTTCAGGGAAGTTCATCAGAAAACTTCAGGGAAGATTATTGGAGAACTTCAGGGAAATTAAACAGGGAAGTTTTGCAGAAAACTCCAGGGAAGTTTTGCAGAGAACTCCAGGGAAGTTCTTAAGAGACCTTCAGGGAAGTCGTGCAAAGAACATCAGGAAAGCTGTGCAGGAAGCTTAAGAAAATACTTCAGAGAATATCAGCGAAGTTCTGCAGAACACTTCAGGGAATTTCTGCAGCGAAATTCAGGGAAATTTTGCAGAGGACTTCTTGAAAGTTCTCTAGAAAACTTTATGCAAATTCTGCAGAGAATTTAATGGAAGTTCTCCAGAGAACTTCAAAGAAATGCTGCTGAGAGCTTCAGGGAAACTTCTAAAGTAGACATGTAATCAACACTTCCCTCACATTCCTTACTGAACTTAAGGATCTGGCCAGGTGTTGTGCAAAGAAATCGATGGATGAAGGACCTGTCATACCCGAGGCTTCTGGCACTCCTATCGTCTCTACAACAGCCAACCCAAGAGTGTGTAGGGTCGGAAAATTCTATGCTATGCTATACTATATTATTTTGTTTTTTTCAACTTTGCGAGTCACCTTTCGCACAGAAAGGTTTGGATTTTTTTCAATAATGGGTACCACCTGCTAGTCCATTTGGAGGGAGCATACTTTTCGGATACGTTCATTTTCAACCTACCAATCCACAGTTAAGCACGGTACTTTGGTAATTTTAGTTTAATGACAAGACCGCGTACCGATAAAGTTGGATTCTGCTTCCGTTCGTACAATATGTGTTTGGACACTTTCACTTGATTCGACGCCATTTTACCAAATGCAACAAGATCGTGAACATGTTGTAGCACAAAATAAAGTGGAGGGTGGCAGCCAGGGATGCCAGATATTTTTTTCAGAAAGTCTGTAAGGAACATTGAAAAATGTTTGTATTTGTCTGTATTGAAAAGTTTGTCAAAATAATGCGTAGAGAATATGGTATAAGTTAAATTCATACCTTCTACCGGATTCATTTGTTTCGAAAGCCTTATTCATTTACTTTTTCTGTTTTACAACTGTCACAAATTTTGTGGAGAATCTCTTATTTTTTAAAGAGTATTTGCTACATATTATTGAGGTCCTTCTTATTTTGTAGCAATTAACGTATGCATAAAAAAATGGACTGAATTTAGCGATTCTGCATGGGGGTACCCTGCAGTGGTGAAGCCACGTGTCTCCACGTCGCTAATCATTGCAACTCTGTTGTGTAAAGCATATTTTTGGCGTTGCGCGACGTCTTGCTTATGGATGAGGGTGGTCATCAACGACTCCCCGCCAAGGAGTTAAGCGTTGACGTCAAATATATTTTCCATTCTAAATTCCAGAAGAAGAGCCAAACGGCTCAGGTTTACTATTAAGCATGCTGATAAGCCCGTAGAATTCTGTAAAACATTTCTCTGGACGGACGAATCAAAAGTTGAGCTTTTTAATCGAAAGCAGCGGGTATCTCGAACTGGCACATTGGGTTGTCTACCTCGAGCCCGAAGGGAATCATAGGGCTCAGATCTGACTCCACGATGTTCAGCACAAGACCAAATAACGTGATCTGCGTCCTGATAGCCTTGTCCACACTCACAGAGATTGCGCGATAAATGAGCGTTCAAAGAATAATGATTGGACATGAGGCGAGACATGACACGAATGAAGTCCCCCTAAACCAAGATTTCTTCGACACCTTTGGGATGATAGAATGTTGCCATCGCCCCAAATCTCCTTTACTCCATTTATGCTGCCAGCTGACGAGTGACTGTTGACGAAAAATAGGAAAAAAATTCGTTGAAGGCGATTTGTCGATCACAAATATCGCCTTCCTTAGCGCCCACCTTTGCAAGCGAGTCAGCTTTCTCATTGCCCGGAATTGAACAATGCGATGGGACCCATTCAAAGGTGATGATAAAATAACGCGAAGATAAAGCACTTAGGAGCTCCTGTATTTTCATGAGAAAAATACAAGGAGTGCTTTACCAGCCTCAATGAGCGAATAGCCTCTACAGAACTGAGACTATCCGTGAAAATGAAGTACTGATCCGGTGTTAATGAGGCAACAATTTCTAGCGTAAAGTGTATTGCCGCTAATTCAGCGACATATACCGAACAAGGAGCTTGAAGTTTACGGTTGGCGCTATAAATTTAACTAAATATACCAAAGCCTGCTAACTCCTCTATCGAAGATCCATCAGTAAAGAACGATTTAGTGGAATCAACTTGGCCAAACTTTGCAGCAAATATTACGGGAGCAATCATTGGACGATGGTGCTCTGGGATTCAGGTTTACTATTAAGCATCCTGCTCCTGCTTCATGGATAAATCGAAATGAACCGAATTGTCGAAATCGAAGAAGCAAACACGATTGGGAATATTTGGCGAAGGGCTGACATCCTGTGTTATGTACAAATGGTACAACGTCATGAAGCGAGTTTGAGGTCTCCGATTACCTGAGGGTTCATAACCTCCACACCAGGTGAGGAGTCGGAGAGATAATTCTGAAAACCGATCCGAGAGTGGCAACATGCCAGCCAGCACTGGTATAAGACTCATGGTATGAGTCGAGTGCATGCAACCTAACGCGATACGAAGACACCGATACTGAATACGTTCCTGTTTTATAAAGTGCGACCGAGCCACTGACTGAAAACAAAAACTACCGTATTCCATAACCGACAAAATCGTTGTCCGGTACAACGTTAGAAGATCTTGTGGATGTGCTCCCCACCAGGTCCCGGTAATGTGCAGAAAGTTGATCCTTGGCTGGCACTTTCGCTTCACATACTCAATATGGGATCTCCAGGTGCACTTTGAATCGAACCAGACCCCAAGATATTTAAATGACATAGAATGAGTTATCGGCTTACCCCAAATTTGAAGCTTCTTTTGTGCAGGGTTATGCTTCTTAGAAAAAAAAACTACCAACTCAGTTTTCTCCGTAGAGAATTCGATACCTAGCTCTAGAGCCCAAGTAGACAAATTGTCTAAGGTATCCTGTAAGGGTCCTCGCAGATTGATCCCATTGGATCCCGTGACAGACACTACGCCATCATCTGAAAGTTGTCACTTAGACAACCGTCAATGTCTTTGACATAAAAATTATACAAAGGGGGCTTAAACATGATCCCTAGGGAGACCCATGTAGCTAAATCGTGAAGCTGTAGAGGTTCCACGAGAGAAGCTCATATGTTTCTCTGACAGCAAATTGTACAAAAATTATTCGTTAATGGTGAAAAGCCACAAGCGTGGAGTTTATCTGAAAGAACTTCAACAGATACTGAATCAAAGCCCCCTATGATATCCAAGAATACAGAAGCCATTTGCTCTTTTTAGCAAAAACTAACTGAATATCTGTGGAAAGCAACGCGAGACTGTCGTTCGTTCCCTTGCCCCTACGGAAACCATATTGAGTATCTGAAAGCAGGTTGTTCGTCTCAACCCATTTGTCCAGACGGAAGAGGATCATTTTAAGATTTTGGATATGTTGAGGGTTTAAGTTTACCAGGCCTTCTCCAGGGCTTCGAATAGTGTGTCACGGTTGGTCACGTCTCCTTTGTCAACGTTTTGATCCAGGCTTTGAGGTGGCCATTCCTATAGTTCGATTCGTGAAGCGCGGAAGAAGGCAGTGGTTTTGTGGGTGGTGTGCTTATTTGTAAACTGTATTCTGCAAACTAGCTTTACCTGTCGACTCCTTCAGATTCCTTTCCAACCCCAGACCACGCAAAGCACCCTCATACAATGCTTTTGTCACCTCCGTGACTTCGCTGTTTTTGAACATTTTTATCTGCAAGTATCTCTTTAGGTTTGTCCAAACTCGTGCCCTATGTTTACGACAAAGAGCTTGCTCTCATCACACCAGAGAACCTGTTTCCAGAAGGCTAATGGCTTGTCGATGTACTTTTGTTGCAAAGTTGAGACGTTGAGACGTTGAGTTGGGTCATAATTAAATAGTCTTAAATAAATGCTAACAGCAAAACAAACAAACCTGTCAACTTTGCGAATCGAAGGTAGGCGTTGGGCAAAGCTGTTCTTATAACATGTTTCATGTAGTTTTCTACGCACAGTTCGATCGGATATGTTCAAGTTGACATTTTCCTTGATTACACGGCTAGGTTGACGGGTTTTTAGTCAGTTTTGTTGTCTTCCGTTTCCTTTTTCTACCTGTTCTGTCTGATACACCTCCAAGATCCTCGTACTCCTTGCATGTTCTTCGTACTCCTACCTCAATAATTCATATTTTTCGATAGATTTATCTGAAAGACCCTCTTGGCGGTTTTTATCGATGAGTTTGAGGATGGCTAGATACATTTGTTTTGTTTACCATCTTATCGGATTGAAACGCACTTGATATGATACATTAACAACTTACAAGTTTTTTTTACGTTTCTATTCGAGGAGCAGAAAATCATTCGCACGCTGTACGTTAAGATGTACAGTTGTAATTGTAGTATTGCGTACCTTATTTTCTTCCGCTGAAAAGTGATTTATGCTGGCATTTTATCAAACTTTGAAAAATATATGCCATATGTGTAATGATGTGGTATAAATTTAATTAATTAAAAATACTTAAATTTATCCATATAAACTGTATTGAAATATCTGATGCCAAAAAAGTTATAGCGATTCGAACATAATTACATCAGGAGCGTATTTTATTTGGTCAAGTACTGTATGTTAAAACATCGAGTTTGAAGACCGATTTAAACCAGCAGTAGGAATATTGTTGGACTCACTCACAAGTGAGGGTGATTTATTTCAGCAAAATATAAAAATATGTTAGAACGCCGAGCTTGAGGACCGGTTTAAACCGATAACGTTTAAAAATAACAGTCGATGAAAACTCTTTCAATTGGAACTTTATTCTACCATTATCAGGATGCATCACTCTAGGGCTGTCAAGTTTTTGCCGGGGTGCTGAAATTTCTCCATAAGTAATATCTAATTAAAAAGGTTGCCTTCGGAAACACCTCTCTAATCTAATGGATAATAAATAAACATACAAAGTCTTTTACAGTTTACAAATTATTACAGTAAAACGTATCAACAAGAATAATAACCTATTTAAAAACCCAACATAACAATATCAGAAGCTAAAAATTATTGTGAATAACGATAAACTACAATTGATACAATCAATTTGAAAAGTTTATAACAGATAGTAGATTTATGAGAATTCTCTTCCATAATAGTGTATGACCACAACATGTCCTGGTATGTCGCAAATGTTTACTAGGTAGGTAGTAACATTATATTTAAAAAAATCACAGTTGTTCAATATTGAAGTTCTGAAAATGAAAACCGCATCAATTCATGTTGGAAACATCAATAGGGATTCTGTTCTTAGCCTATTAAGCAAAACTTGAAATTTGTACAGATTTCTGAAACAGACCTCAATAAATGAAATGATACTGATACCCAATTATCTACCTCAGTAAAAATAAAAAATAAATACACATTGACTTGACTAAACGCACCCTCTGTGGAAAATTGATGTACTAAATATAAATACCATCACACTAGAAGAGAAGAACTTCGATTGCGACTATCTGAAAAAATAATAAGCAAACACAAACATTTTCGGACCAAAGCATTTGAAAGAGACCGCAATTGTACCCATAATTGTTTTGTCTTTTTTTGGCTTTTACTGTGAAACCATATTTTGGTGTTGTCTCCACTCACTCCCACAGGACGCTTGAAAACACTGATTACCTACGAGATAGTGGGGTTGATTGTGAACCCTGCGAGAGCCGAGCACCGATAAAAAAAAGTACAGCAACTAGCAGTACTCAAGGGAATAGATTCGAAC